>JAOQMP010000210.1:11281072-11295698 GCA_027563575.1 Erythroxylum pedicellare
GTTTCACCGAAAAGAGAACCACAATATATACATCGTTATATGACTGTTACTTTATTCTACTTATTTATTTAAATTATCACTCAAAGTTTGCAACATCTAATTTTGTTGTTATTCATTCACAAGCTTCGTCTATTATGAAGTTTAATGGGCTTAATTTTACCGAATGGTGTGAATAAGATTAGTTCAACCTAGGAATCCTAGGTCTTGACTTGGCACTGAAAACTAATAAGCTTATTGCTTTCACTGATACTAGTAGTGCTAGAAAAAATCTTTCCATGAACTCTGGGAAAGATCTAATATATTAAGTTTAATGTTTATGCAAATGATTGTGAGTAGCAACATTAAGCCTACAATTCCCAAAATTGAAGTGCTAAGCAATATCTTAAGTTTGATGAAGATATTTCTTAGACTGAATCTACTGATAAGTCTCTTTTTAGGAGTTTAACAGGTATGCTAAGCACTATAAACTTTGATGTTTCTCATACTATGCATAAATATGTCATTGAGATGGTAAATACAACAGTAAGATTAAGATCCATAGGAATGGAAGTGAGTGAAAGTTTCCTTGTGTGGTTTATTATTAACTCATTGGCTTTTAAATATAATCCATTCCAAGTGAGTTACAATGCTATAAAAGACAAATAAAATATGAATGAATTGCAAAGTATACTTATCCAAAAGGAAACAAGGAGTTCGCTCAATTAATTTTGTATGACATCAAAGAGCCAGAAAGAAGTTCAAAGAGGATATAACAAAGGGAAAGAACATAGTGCATAAGGTTATTGTATCATCAACTTCAATCAGTAAGAAGGAATCAAAGAATGATAGATGTCATTTCTATAAGATAACTAGAAAAAGATTGCCTAAAACTTTAAGGCATGGTTCAAAAAGAAAGGTAAGTTTAGTGGTTTAGTATGTTTTGAATCAAATGTAGTGGAAGCTCCTTACAATACTTGGTGAATTGATTATGGATGTACCACTCATGTTACTAATATTATGTAGGGATTCCTTATGACCCAAACTGTAAATCTAAATGAAAAATATATCTCAATGGGAAATCAGGTCAAAGCTACTGTTAAGGCTATTGGAATCTAATGTTTGATTTTAGACACTGGACATCATTTAGACCTTTTCCAAACATTTTATGTTCCTACTATTTCTTAATACCTAGTTTCTTTATCAAAACTTGATTTTTAATACTTTTTAAAATTTGGTAATGAATGTTTTAGGTTGTTTAAACATAATTGTCTTATTGGTTCGAGTATTCTTTGTGATGAGTTGTATAAACATTTGCATCACATATCCAAAGAAATAATAGTCAGCTTAGTGAAGAGTGAAATAATTCTAGTTATAGATTTTACTAATCTTGGCATTTGAGTGGATTAAATTAAAGGAAAATATATAAAAACACAAAATTAATAAAGAAGCCATAAGAAGCACAAAACTCCTTGAAATTATACCCACTAATATATGTAAGTCTTTCTATGTCCTATTATTTAGTGGATAAATTTTTTCATCACTTCTTTTAATGATTTTCACATTATGGCTACATTTATTTACTGCATGAAAAATCTCAATTAGTAAATGCCTTATAGGTGTTTCTTAAAGAGGTAGAAATACAGTTAAATAGAAAGGTGAAAATTATCAGATTTAAGGGGGGAATATTATGAGAAATATAATGAAAATGGAAAATTTCCTAATCCATTTGTCAAATTTTTTGAAAAGCATGGCATATGTGTTCAATACATAATGCCCTAGGTACACCACAACAAAATGGTGTGATGTAATTGTGATGTAATTGTACTTCAATGGACACAGTTAGAAGTATGATGAATCATTGTTCTTTACCTTCATTAATGTGGATACATACTTTGAAAACTGCTATGTATTTAAGTAGGCTCCTAGTAAAGCAGTTCCCAAGCCACATTTTGAACTGTGGACATTAAGGGAACCTACTTTAAAGCACCTGAATATTTTGGGTTACCTAACAGGAGTAAAAATCTAAATCCACATGAAAGAAAATTGAATTCAATAACAACTAGTGATTTTTCATTGATTTTATTGTCATAACCATAGTATAAGGACTGTTAAAATTGAAAATACTAGATTAATTGAAAATGATGTAATTAGTAAGAGTTTAGAATCATATAAAGTGAAAATTTAAGAAGTTAGAATACAAATTCCTTTGTCAATAACTTATACTCAAGTATTTTTCCTTAAAGTTGTTGAAAATTTTGACAACTTACAAGGACAAAAATACTCGAACAAACTTAAAATAATGAAGTCACAATTAAGCCATATGAAGTAGCATTAAAAAGAACTCAAAGAAAAAGGAGATTAGCTATTTCTAATGATTATATGGTTTATTTACAAAAGTTAGAAGGTGACTTAGAAATTGATAAAAATCCAGTTATATTTTCACAAGCCATTGAAAATGAAAATTCTAATTAGTGGTTAGAAGCCTTGGAAGAAGAGTTGAAATCTATGGATGATAATGAAGCCTAAGATCTTATTGAATTGCTAGAATGTTGTAAGATAGTCATATATAAATGGACTTTCAAGACCACACATGACTCTAATGACAATATCAAATGATATAAAGCTAGACTTGTTGCAAAGAGTTACACTCAAAATGTGGTCTTGATTATAGTGCGACGTTTTCTCTTATTTCAAAAAAGGATTCATTTAGAATTATTATAGCGATGGTAGCTCATTGTGATTTAGAACTCCAGCTAATGGGTGTTAAAAACATCTTTCTAAATGGGAATTTAGAGAAAGAAACATGTATGGGTCAACACGAGGGCTTTCTAGTTGAAGGAAAGAAACATATAGTGTGTAAACTTAAGAATTCAATATATACACTTAAGCGAGTCTTTCAACAATGGCATCTGAAGTTTAATGATACTATTACTTCTTTTGGATTTAAAGAAAATGTCATTGATTGATGTATACATCTGAAGATCAGTAAAAGCAAATTTATGTTTCTAGTTTTAGATATTGATGGTATCTTGCTTGCTATATATGTCTTAGTTTATTAAAAGATACCAATAAGTTTCTCTCCAAAAATTTTGAAATGAAAAATATGGCCAAGGCATCTTATATAATAGGAATTGAACTATTTCATGACATCGCAATAAATATTGGGATTGTCTAAAAAAGCATGTATTAATAAAATTGTAGAGAATAGAAATGGAAAGGTGCTATGTAAATGTTGTTCCAATTCAGAAGGGAGAAAAATTTATTCTTAAACAATGCCCAAAAAAATGAATTTGAACATACAGGAATGGAAAAGATTCCTTTTGCATCTATTGTTGGGAGTTTAATGTATGCTTAAACCTGCACTAGACCAAATATTAGTTTTTCTATTTAAATGCTAGGCAAATATCAAAAGTAATTCTAGAATGGAGCTATAAAGAAAGTATTTAAGACATTTACAAGGACCAAAAGATCATATGCTCGCTTATAGGAGATTTGATCATCTTGAGGTAATTGGATACTCAAACTCAGACTATGCCAAATATGTTGACACAAGAAAAATCATATTTAGTTTTCTGTTCCTTTTAGCTAGAGGGACAATTTGATGGAAGAGTGAGAAGTAGTCTATCATTGTTACATCCATTATAGAAACTGAGTTTGTGGCGTGATTTGAAGCCATCGTTTATGTTTTAAGGTTACGAAACTTTATTTTTGGACTTGAAATTATTGAAAGTATTACCAAGAAAGTGAAGATTTATTGTGATAATATTGTAGTAGTCTTCTTATAAAAAAATCGACAAGTATTCAAAAAGTGCTAAATATATGGAAATAAAATACTTTGCCATTAAAGAAAAGTTAATAAACAAAGAATATCAATTGAACATATCAACATAAATTTTATGATTTTGGAAATGTTAACAAAAGTATTATCGCTAAAGACTTTTAATGAACATGTCAAAAGAATAGGCATTATCGAGTTCCATGATTGAACAAAATATTATTTTTATGCATTTTATGTATTTGACACTCTGAGCTTATTTATATATTGTTTATGATATTTAAGTATAATGTTATTTATTATTTGTTGTTAATAGATATACAAGAATGATTATGTGAATTTTAACAAGATTTGTCTTTTACAAAGACATTATTATAAAACCATTTAAGATATATCTCATTATAATATTGAGTTTTAAACTAATTTTGCGATCTATAGAAGGGAATATGTCACATTAAAGGACGTATAAATGCTATGATCCTTTATAGCTTAATTGTTAGCAATATTATTAGACCTTGAAATTTTTTTCTTTAGGTTAAGCATGATTTAAAAATAATTTTTGAGTTTTGATAGATTTTATTTTGGAGCTATAAATATGTCAAATTAGTGGGATTTATGGAATGGTAAGTGAAATTAAAGTGTTAATGTAATAGGGATGTTCAAGGACATTTTTGGGAGATCACTTAAGCATAAAAGAACATAAGCTTATCGGGAAGGGTAAAATAGACTTCTGAGACTCATTAAGAGTAGAAATAGAAGAAGAATATGTTGTCTTGCTTGTTAAGAAGAGAAAAATGTGAATTAAAGGGGGAGGAGAGTGAAAAACGAAAATAGGAGAGACAAAGAGAGGTTTCGGTGAAAGAAGAAAAGAAGAAAATTTAAGGTTGTTAAGGTAGGTTAACCATCTTTTCTTCTTGCTTTATTAAACAAATAAGTTTTGTTGTGGATGAAGGAGTTAGAGAGGAAAAAGGGCTTGTGTAGAGAATGAAAAGTTTGTGTTAGAAGAAGATGGATTAGGAGAACCCAATTAATTTTAGGATTTCTAAATTAGGTCTTAGTTTTTCTAACATAGATGGGTTATGGGTGGGTTAGATTTGAGTTCAATTTGTGTTTGTTGAATTTTTGTAATTTTTGAATTTTATTGGAATGTGGTTTTGAATGAAACCTTGGTTGTTTTAGGAAACCAAGGAAATCCTACCCAAGAGTAAGGGGAAAGGCAAGCTTGACTTAGATTTCGCAAGCTAATTAGGTGGGTAACATATTTATGGTTATAGCGTAATTGGGCAAAATTTTGCCTATGTGTGTATGTTTGAAATTGACTTGTTTGTAAATGTTGAAAAAGGCATGATGAAATATGACTATGTTATACCTCAAAAGAAGTCATAACTTTTGCATTAAATGAAAATGAAGACAAAGCATAAAAGTATGAGCATGTGAGAAAACGAATATGTGACTTTGTTTAGGCAAGAATGGAACCATTCTGTTCGTCACGTGTACTTTGATAAGAGCCTTCTCCCAACTGCCCGCTTGTCGCATATGACCTCCGAAAGTGGACTCATTTTGTTCATGGGGTAAACTTCGGTTTCTTCATTCTGTTTCCATGGAAACCTCGAGCCATTTTGCTGTGCATTACATCTTTGATTTGTTATGTACGATGCATTTAAGTGTTAAGTGCTATGGGTATAAACTAAATTAAAGAATGCTTGAATTATTGAATATACACATATATGTATATACATATACTTGAATTTGTGGTCAATTTCCAATGGCTATAAGTATTTTAGTCACTGAGCTGTCTCCCCATTATTCCCTCCTCAGGTGCAGAACATAAAGGTTAGCAATCCTTGCAAGGCATTAGAAACTCTAAGATATCAGAAACTTTTGTAACTAAGTTAGTTCGATAAATTTTGGATAACTTCACAAGCATGTTGAACATTAAGCATCCTATGTATGTAGTATTTTGTGTTAAGCTTTGTTATGATGTTATTATGTAATTAAAGTTATCTATAAGCCTCTGTTGTTTTGGCAAATGAATTTAGAACTGAAAAGTCCCTAGGTGTATGTGCATGTTTCTTTGATAGTTGTACATTTCATAATCTAAGTCTTTCATAGGGGTATAAATTTTATGCTGACTTAGGGGGAAAAATTGGACTAATTTAGGAAAAAATTAGTCAAAATGGTCTTCTAGAAAGATGTAGCTTATCTTTCTAGCTTTCCAATGGTATATAGTATGAAATTTTTGGACATCTGAGTTGAAAGTTATGGTCTTTATAAGTGGAGATGCTCAGGAGTGTAATCTGCTTCGTCTTAAGTTGACTCTGCTTCATCTTAAGAGTCTCTTCGTCTTAAGTTGACTTTGCTTTATCATAAGTTGATTATGCTTTGTCTTAAGAGTCGCTTTGTGTTAAATTGACTTTGCTTCGTCTTAAGTTAACTTTGCTTCGTCTTAAAGGTCGCTTCGTCTTAAGTTGACTCTGCTTCGCCTTAAGAGTCGCTTCGTCTTAAGTTGACTTTGCTTCATATTAAGTTGACTTTGCGTCATCTTAATTTGACTATACTTTGTCTTAAGAGTCACTTCATCTTAAGTTGACTCCGCTTCGTCTTAAGTTGACCTTCTGCATCGTCTTAAGTTGACTAGAACATCTTCTAGTATAAATTTGACCCTTCAAAAGATAGAATATATCTGTGAGGTCTTCATAAAAGTTGTGGATCTTGAATTCTTATTCCAAACCATCTAAAGAACACCTCAATCAAATATCTATAGGGAAAGTTATGGCAATTTCTTGTCTATTTTTTCAATTAGTCTGACTTTTTGATTAGTTTCATCTAATCTTATCTTGTAGTCCAAATTTGACCCTTCAGACAATAGATTCTGTCTTCTAAGTCTTTATGAAAGTTGTATATCTTGAAGTCCTCTTTCGATCCATCTTAATAAAACCTTAATCCAATATCTTTAGGGAAAGTTATGGCAATTTTCCCAATTTGTCTACTTTTTCAATTAGTATGACTTTTTGATTGGTTTCATTTGATCCTATCTTCTAGTCCAAATTTAACCCTTCAGAAGATAGAATTTGTCATCAAGGTCTTCATAAAAGTTGTAGATATTGAAGTCCTCTTCCAAACCATCTAAAGAAAACCTCAATCCAATAACTTTAGGGAAAGTTATGACAATTTTTCCAATTCATCTACTTTTTCAATTCGTTTGACTTTTTGATTGGTTTCATCTGATCCTATCGTTTATTCCATGTTTTGACCCTTCAGACAATAGAATTTGTCTTCAAGGTCTTTATGAAAGTTGTAGATCTTGAAGTCTTCTTTCGAATCATCTAAGGAACAATTTTTCATCCGACAATTACAGAGAATGTTATGTCGTTGGTCTCTAAATAAGTTCAATATGGTCAAGAACAAGTACTATTCCAGTTCAGTGACTCCGAATGTTACACTCCGGAAATGGGGTCCATAATTATTTGGTATCAGAGTAGAGTTTTTCCTAGGCTTAGAATGCATAGTAGGATGAATTGTTATGTTATGTGATTACTTGTTGCATTGTGAATTGATCGAATTGCATTAAGTGACGTGTATGTCATGCATACATATAGGAATTAAGACTAAAATGAAATGTAAGCTAATAGTTAGTGTTTACATTGAAGGAGTAAGATGCCACCTCCTAGAAGGAAATGAGGAGTATTGCAAGGATCAAATGCACCTGACTCTCCGCTAAGGGAGGAGAGTATTGATGATTCTGTAGCCCTAGGGAATGCTGAGGCTTTTATAAGGCCTAGTAGTGAGCTCGTTCGGTCACAGATGCAGGAGTCTCCTCTCTCGCAAGAGCAAGTGTCTGCTCTATTAGATCCGAGGTTGTTTCAGGCATTTACATAGGCCATGGGCTAGATGCCGCAATCTTCTACTCCGACCTAAGTTAAGAAGGGGAAGTAGTTTGACAAGCTCAGGAAGTATGGGGCAATGGATTTTTATGGGACCACGGATCCAGAAGAAGACGAAACTTGGATGAGAAAGACCGAGAGGATACTGGATCAACTGGATTGTGAGGATGACGAGATGGTTGCATATGCTGCTAGTTTGCTTCAGGGAGATGCTCTGCATTGGTGGGAAAGTATGCCGCGGAGTCAGATGAGACCGCCAGTGCTAGTATGGAAGGATTTCTTGGCAGTGTTTAAGAAGAAGTACATGTCTGAGGTGTATAGTCAATAGAAGCAAAGAGAATTTTTGAGTCTCACCTAGAGGGAAATGACGGTGAGCGAATATGAGCGTCGATTTATACAATTAGCCCGATATGCAGTTAAGTTAATGATGAGTGAGGAAGTTAAGTGTCGTAGGTTCGAATCGGGGCTACACCTAGCTATCAGAGAGAAAGTGGCGGTGTAGAATTTTTTTGATTTTCAATAGCTGGTTGAAGCGACTTTGAGGGTAGAGAACATTGAGAACATAAAGAGTGCTGTGAGGAAAAAGAGAAAGAGAGAGAACAGTTAAAGAGGGGAGGTGGTACTTTTATGCCTGAGGGAAGTGCCAGGACTTTCCCTGCGCAGTCTGAGAAGAGGAGCAGTGATGCAAGTAAGCCTAAACTGATAAGGACTTCTATTGTTTCTCATTAAGCCTCGACGGTGGGAGGTAGTAGAAAGGGAGGAGGGGACAAGTCATCCGTCCCTAAGTGCGATCATTGCGGCATGTTCCATGGAGGGGAATGCTATAGGCTGACTAGAACTTGTTTCAAATATGGAGAGAAGGGGCACATGGCTAGAGAGTGTCCGCGGTATTAAGAAGAGAAGAAACACAATTGCAAGCTTCGAAGAGAACTGAGGCAATAGGGCACAAGACTGCAACTAAAGTGGGCAGCTCTGATGCAGTTAGGAGGGTGAATCCTCTAGGAAGACCAAGGGGGCAAGCACCAGCTAGAGTATATGCAATGACACGGGAGGACGTAAAGACCACTCCAGAAGTTGTGATTGGTGCGGTTAAACTATTTGATGCTGATGTTGTTGTTTTAATTGATCTAGGCTCTACCCACTCTTTTGTTTCATCGAGTAGAACTATGTACGATAGGGATTTGAGCCTGTTGGATACTTCTTTGATGGTGAGTACTCTAATCGGTCAGTATATTGTCATCAGTCAAATTTATAGAGACTGTGAGATACATATTGGGTGAGAACAATTAGTGGTGAATCTAATGCCATTGAAGATGGGAGGATTAGATGTGATTTTAGGTATGGACACCTTAGAGAAGTATAATGCCAACTTAGATTGCAAACAGAAGGTAGTAGAGTTCGAATTGGGCGACGGTAGAAAGGTAGTGCTTATGGGGGATAGAAAGGCAAGTCAGCCTAGAGTCGTTTCAGTTATGACAACACAAAAAATGATGAGGAAAGGATGTGAGGCATTTTTGGCCTATGTGGTAGACACAAGGGTAGATAGAGGGAAGTTAGAAGATATATCAGTGGTCATGGAATTCTTGGATGTCTTTTCCGAGGAGTTACCAAAACTACCACCACCTAGGAAAATTGAATTTCCCATTAAACTTCTTCTAGGCACAACGCCAATTTCAATTTCGCCTTATAGAATGGCTCCGGCGGAATTGAAGGAGCTTAAAGAGAAATTGGAAGATTTGTTAGAGAAGGATTATATTAGGCCGAGCTCTTCACCTTGGGGAGCTCTAGTCCTTTTTGTGAAGAAGAAAGATGGATCATTACGAATGTGTGTAGATTATAGGAAGCTTAACCATATCACCATTAAGAACAAATATTCGTTTCCACGCATAGATGACTTGTTTGATCAGTTACAAGGGGCAATGGTCTTTTCGAAGGTAGATTTGACATCAGGTTACCATCAGTTGAGGATAAAAGAGTCAGATGTGTCAAAGACTGCTTTTAGAACACGGTATGACCACTTTGAGCTCTTGGTCATGCCTTTTGGGTTGACAAATGCACCTGTAGCTTTCATGGATTTGATGAATAGAGTCTTTGGGCCTTTCTTAGACCAATTTGTCATTATCTTTATTGATGATATTTTGGTCTATTCTAAAAGTGATAAGGAGCATGCAGAACACTTAAGAATTTCTTTGGACACATTGAGGAAGACTAAGTTGTATGCCAAATTTGACAAATGTGAGTTTTGGTTAAAGGAAGTGACATTTCTTGGATAAGAGTACATGTGGATCTAAGGAAGATAGAAGTAGTTATGAAATGGCAAGAACCTAAGAATGTAGCTGAAGTAAGAAGTTTCTTGGGATTAACCGGGTATTGTAGAAAGTTTGTGTAGGGCTTTTCTATGATAGCAGATCCACCTTCCAAATTGACAAGGAAGAATCAGAAGTTTATGTGGATAGTCAGTTTTCCTTCTTGACTTGTCGTAAAGTAGACTTACAACTGCACCGATTTTGAATTTGTCTTCAGGTAATGATGAATATACAGTTTATAGTGATGCCTCAAGGAAGGGGTTAGGTTGTATGTTGATGCAAGGAGATAGGGTGATTGCTTATACTTTCAGGCAATTAAAGCCTTATGAGATGAATTATCCTATGCATGACTTGGAGTTAGTGGCCATAATTTTTGCATTGAAGATTTGGATACATTACTTGTATGGAGTCACTACTAGGGTATTTACAGACCATAAGAGTCTTAAATATCTGATGAGCCAAAAGAAGTTGAATTTGAGACAAAGGAGGTGTTTAGAACTGTTGAAAGATTATGATTTGATGATAGACTACCACCTGGGGAAAGCTAATGTAGTAGCGGATACATTGAGTAGGAAGTCCACTATGGAACATGTGGAGACAGTATAACTTCCTTTGTTGACAGAATTAGCCAAACTTAAGGAGACATTAAGGCAAGTTGAGTCTAATTTTGCATTGGCTAACTTTAGAGTAAGGCCAGTATTAAATGAGAAGATTAAGAAATTGCAGGAACAAGATGAGTATTTGAGTAGGCTTAAATAAGAGATGAAAAGTGGTAAACCTTCTAAAATAAAGATCAGAGGAGATGGATTGATAGTAGTAGGTAACAGATTGTGTATTCCAAACATGTTAGAGTTAAAAGATGAGATTCTTGATGAGGCACACAATGCACCATATGCTATGCACCCAGGAAGTACGAGAATGTATAGAGATTTGAAAGAGCATTTCTGGTGGAAAGGAATAAAGAAAGAAGTTGCATAATATGCTAAAAGATGCTTAGTGTGTCATCAAGTTAAAGTTGAACACTAAGCACCTTCAGGCAAACTTAAACCTCTACCGATTCCGGAATGGAAATGGAAAAAGATTACGATGAATTTCTTGATGGGATTGCCAAGGACTAGCATGAAGTATAATGCAATATTGCTAATTATGGATAGGCTAACTAAGTCTGCACATTTCTTGCCAATTATGCAAACAGATTCATTGAATGCTTAGGCTAAGAAATATGTAGATGAAATAATCAGACTTCATGGGATTCCAAGCTCTATAGTTTCAGATTGAGACCCTAGGTTCACCTCCAGATTTTAGGAAAGCTTATAAGAGGCTTTGGGAACCAAGTTGCATTTTAGTATAGCTTTCCATCCACAAACTGATGGTCACTTAGAAAGGACAATACGGACATTGGAGGCAATGTTAAGAGCTTGTTTTATAGACTTCAAAGGTTCATGAGATGATTATTTACCTTTAATCGAGTTTGCTTATAATAATTCCTATCACTTAGGATTTCATATGGCACCTTATAAAGCTTTGTATGGTAGGAGGTGAAAAACTCCGATTTGTTGGGCTGAGGAAGGTGAAAGAACACTTGTAAGACCTGAATTGGTATAAGTCACAGTTGGTAAGATTAAATTAGTAAAACAGAGACTTAAAGCAGCTTAAGACAGAATTAAGAGCTAAACAGATGTACATAGAAAAGTGGTGGAACTTGAAGTTAGAGACAAAGTGTTTCTTAGAGCTTCTCCATGGAAAGGGGTTTTGAGATTTGGTAAGAAGGGCAAGCTTAGTCCAAGATACATAAGCCTTTATGAGATCATTGAGACGAATGGGCCTGTAGCTTATAAGTTAGCTTTGCCACCGGAATTATCTAAGATTCACAATGTCTTCTATGCATCGATGCTGAGGAAGTATCGATTGGATCCTTCACCTATAGTTCAACTTTCAGAGGTTCAGTTAAAGGAAGATTTGACATATGAAAAACAACTAATGGAGATCTTAGATTCAAAGGAAAAGGTTTTGAGGAACAAGACTGTGAACCTGGTTAAAGTTCTATGGAGGAACCATTCTATGGAAGAGAAAATATGGGAACCCTTAGAGGCCATGAGGGAGAAGTATCCACACCTTTTCAATGTCTCAAGTAAAAATTTTGAGGTCGAAATTCTTTAAAGGGGAAGAGTTATTGGGCCTTGAAATTTTTTTCTTTAGGTTAAGCATGATTTAAAAATAATTTTGAAGTTTTGATAAATTTAATTTTGGAGCTATAATTATGTCAAAGTTAGTGGGATTTATTGAATGGTAAGTGTAATTAAAGTGTTAACGTAATAAGGATGTTCAAGGACATTTTTGGGAGTTCACTTAAGCATAAAAGAATATAAGCTTATAGGAAAGGGTAAAATATACTTTTTAGACTCATTAAGGGTAAAAATAGAAGAAGAATATGTTGTCTTACTTGTTAAAAAGAGAACATGTGAATTAAAGGGGAAGGAGAGTGAAAAACGAAAATAGGAGAGACGAAGATATGTTTCGGTGAAAGAAGAAAAGAAGAGAAATCAAGGTTGTTAAGGTAGGTTAACCATCTTTTCTTCTTGCTTTATTAAAGGAATAAGTTGTGTTGTGGATAAAGGAGTTAGAGAGGAAAAAAGGTTTGTGTAGAAAATGAAAAGTTTGTGTTGGAAAAAGATGGATTAGGAGAACCCAATTGATGTTAGGGTTTCTAAACTGGGTCTTAGTTTATCTAACCTAGATGGGTTATGGGTAGGTTAGATTTGAGTTCAATTTGTGTTTGTTGAATTTTTTGTAATTTATGAAGTTATGAATTTTATTGGAATGTTGATTTGAATGAAACCTTGGTTGTTTTAGCAAAACCAAGGGAATCCTACCCAAGAGCAAGGGGAAAGGTAAGCTTAACTTAGATCTCGCAAGCTAATTAAGTGGGTAACATATTTATGGTTATAGTGTAATTGGGCAAATTCTTGCCTATGTTTATATGTTTGAAATTGACTTGTTTGCAAATGTTGAAAAAATGGATGATGAAATATGACTATGTTATACCTCAAAAGAGGTCATGACTTTTGCATTAAATGAAAATGAAAACAAAGAATAAAAGTATGAGCATATGAGAAAAAAAATAGGTGCCTTTGTTTGGGTGAGAGTGGAACCATTCTGTTTGTCACATGCACGTTGACAAAAGCCTTCTCCCGGCTGCCGCTTGTAGCATATGAGCTTCGAAATTAGACTCATTCTATTCACGGGGTAAACTTCGATTTCTCCATTCTGTTTCCATGGAACCCTTGAGCCATTTGTTGTGCATTGCATCTTTGATTTGTCATGTATGATGCATTTGAGTGCTATGTGCTATGAGTGTTAAACTAAATTGAAGAATGCTTGAATTATTGAATATACGCATATATGTATATACATATGCTTGAATTGATGGTAAATTGCCAATGGCTATAAATGTGTTAGTCATTGAGCTGTGTAGCTCACCCTACTATTCCCTCCTCAGGTGCAGAATGTGAAGGTTAGCAATCCTTGCAAAGCATCGAAAACTCCAAGATATTAGAAACTTTTATAACTAAGTTAGTTCGATAAATTTTGGATAGCTTCACAAGCATATTAAATATTGAGCATCCTCTATATGTAGTATTTTATGTTAAGGTTTGTTATGATGTTAATATGTAATTAAAGTTATGTATTTGCTTCTGTTGTTTTAGCAAATGAGTTTAGAACTGAAAAGTCCCCAGGTGTATGTTCATGTTTCTTTGGTAGTTGTACATTTCATATTATAAGTCTTTTATAGGGGTATAAATTATGTGCTAAATTTGGGGGAAAAACTGGACTAATTTAGGCAAAATTAGTCAAAATGATCTTCTGGAAAGATGTATCTTATCTTTCTAGCTTTCCAACAGTATATACTATGAAATTTTTAGACATCTGAGTTGAAAGTTATGGGCTTTATGAGTGGAGATGCTAAAGAGTGTAATCTGCTTCGTCTTAAGTTGACTCTGCTTCATCTTAAGTTGACTCTGCTTCGTCTTAAGAGTCGCTTCGTCTTAAGTTGACTTTAATTCATCTTAAATTGACTCTACTTCATCTTAAGAGTCACTTCATCTTAAGTTGACTCTGCTTCATCTTAAGAGTCGCTTCGTCTTAAGTTGACTTTGCTTCATCTTAAGTTGACTCTGCTTCGTCTTAAGTTGACCTTCTGCTTCGTCTTAAGTTGACTAGAATATCTTCTAGTCCAAATTTAGCCCTTCAAACGATAGAGTCTGTCTTCAAGGTCTTCATGAAAGTTGTAGATATTGAAGTCATCTTTCAAATCATTTAAAGAAAACCTCAATCCAATATCTTTAAGAAAAGTTATGTCAATTTTCCAAATTCGTCTACTTTTTCAATTAGTTTGACTTTTTGATTGGTTTCGTCTGATCCTATCTTCTGGTCCAAATTTAACCCTTTGGACGATATAATCTATCTTTAAGGTCTTCATAAAAGCTGTAGATCTTGAAGTTCTCTTTCAAACCATATAAATAAAGCCTCAATATAATATTTTTATTGAAAGTTATGTCAATTTTCCCTATTCATTTGCTTTTTCAATTAGTCTGACTTTTTGATTGGTTTCGTCTGATCCTATCTTCTATTCCAAATTTGACCCTTCAGACGATAGAATCTATCTTTGAGGTCTTCATAAA
>JAOQMP010000210.1:11302315-11321491 GCA_027563575.1 Erythroxylum pedicellare
TTTTCATATAGCCATCTTAAAATAAATGAGAAGAGTCTCATTTATTGGCTTCTTTATGATTGATTAAGGAAGGAAGTAATGCATTGGATGCACTTCACTTCTTCCTTTTGAGACTTAACCGAAATTGAAGGAAAAAAGACAAGGTTGTTTAATTTTTATCTCTTTCTCTCCTATCTTGCATGTGAGAGCCAAAAATTACATGAGAGGTCTCTCGTCTTTGGCTTCTTTCTTCTAAAGGCAAAATCTCTTCAAATTTTCTTCTCCTTTCCAACCAAAGGATCTTGTTAACCAAGTTGTTCAAGAAGAACAAGTGGTAGATCGGACTGGTCAATGATACAATATCGAGAAGAGGATACATCACCTAGGAGAGGATACATTACCGAGGATAGGATAGTACAGCAAGGAGTCAAAGTTGTAGCGAAGGATTTGGTAATAATTTTCATCTTGTGTTAATGCAAATGTTTTTCCTTATACCGTATCATGTATGGCTATGCATGTTGATTTGGTTATATTGCTTCCGCTGTAATTTTGATTTCTAAAAAGTTTTGAAATCTACCGATTTATTCAAATCGTGCATGTTTTATTTTTTCGATTCAACATTCTAAACTCACCTTTGGGTTTTTTTAATCTTTGATTTAATGAAATCTGATTATTTTTTATGTTCAATGGATTTGTTGTGATTGATTTTTATGATTGCATAATTCGCTAATAAACTAAGAGGGTAAATCGAATAAAAAATTATTAAATTGAGCTAACGAGAGTTAGGTGATTTAATAAGAACGAGAAATTAATCAAATCAATAATTGTGTGAAGAGAGATCTCGCATAGGTTCCCGATAGTTGTTGGACAACTTCAGATCTAATTAGGGTTTTGGATATGTTGTTAATTGAGAAATTGCAATTTTTCATAATCTGATTAGGGTTTATAATTTAGGGTTAATGGTTTTAAATCAAGAGAAAGTAATCAACCCTAGGATCATTTAGAACCAATAATCCGGTAAGTCATAATCGATTAGGTTAGCATTAAAGATAGGTCAAATTCCCTTCTCTCTCAATTGATAATTACTTTAGGTTAATTCTTGAGTCTATTGCAATAGCTAAATTGTTAATATTTTCATAATTGATTCTTGGATTGAATGGCGTGATTGAATTGAATTCTTGTTTTAGTTGATATTTTTTGAATTTATGCAAATTGTGTTGGTCTTAGATTTAAGACTAAATTATCCCTCCTCGTGGGATCGACACCTTAGGTACTACGCGAACAACCCGAGCGCTTGCGGATTATCGAGGTTAATCGTTAGAACCTACACACATAAAAAAACCACGATGAATAGTCATACAATAAAAGCATTAGATAAAAATAAAGAAAACACGATAAAAATATAACTAGATGTAAATCTTAATTATGCCAATTTATTAAGATGATACATCGATCTTAATTATTCAATGAAAACAACCTCAGAATTGGTCTTCTAAGGACTCTTAGAACTCTTAATGGTTAACCCTAATCTTTAGAGAGAAAAAGATGGGTCTAAAATGTAAAGTTTTTAAAAGTCTTTCAAAAACTATAATTTTCGTGCTTTATATAATATGTCATACCCTTAGATATGGTAAGAAGCCACAATTATTGTCTAGGCCATGGATTTTTTTTTTTACTCCTCTCAAATTAGTACATGGTTTTTGACATGATTAGGTCTTTGAACCATGGATCTCCCTATTTCTCTAAAAACTAGTGTACGAACTCTACTATGCGCATACCCCTAAATCGTAGTTCATGTTGTTTCACTTAAAATTAGAGCATAGTTTCTTGTATAACCATAGCTTAAATTGTGTTACTCTATAAACATTGTTCATCGCCTCAAGTTCTCTTTTTAGTTAATGTTCTAAGCCGAGTCTTTTATTACACTTAATCTATATAGGACACATCCTACCAAATGGGTGTAGGCTAGATTGTATTCCTCTAAGAATTGTGATTTTCTTCATGTTTTTACTTTTTATAGCCTTTGATTCTTGAATAATGTAGTCTTATTGCCAATTTATCATAATCATTTGAAAATAAATAAAATTAGTAAAATAAAGTAATTTATTATCAAAATTAAGCAAAATACTTAAGAAAATGTGTGCACCTTTTGTATACATCATCAATACTTATACCAATGCATTTCACTAATACTTATACTTTGTAATTGGACTAGCTTTCAAATTTCTTTTATAGAAGATGTGATTCACAAGGTATTTGTCCATAATTTCCTTTTTCTTGTGACTCCAAAGATCATTAGGTCATTTGATTAGCATGTTGAAATTTTCCTCATTTGACATTTATTGATAGTGCATTTTGTAAAATTAATCATATATAAAAATAATACAATAACCCAATAAATTATAAATTAAGTGGGAGGAAGTCCAGCAATGAAAATAACACATTATCAGCATCAGTTATTTATTTATTAGACGTATGATAAAGAAGCTTAATAAAATTATTATAAATAATTTATAAATCTTTTGCATTTATTTAAGTAAGTTTTTCACAGAGGTTATGTGTATTAAAAAAGCGTATAGAAAATGTTATTTGTTTTGTTTCTAACAACTTTTGTATAGGTCGATTGAAATTTTTAAAAGTTTTTTTAAAAGTCAACGAGTTTATTTAAATGTCTAACCATGTATTCAACTAGAAATAGAAAATGAAAATAATTCTTTTTTCATTATCTTTATTTACACAAATTCACAACTAATTTTTAATCAACCGATAAAGTCTGTGCTAAATTGAATATTAAGTATTGAAGTAATTTTATGAATGTATGATTTAAACAAATATTTTTATTATTTTAAAGAAACCAAGAATTTTATTTTTACTTGAATACATAGAGTATTTAAGCTTGAATTATGTTATGCCTAAACATTACAAGTGAAAAGAGTCAATAAGTTCTTTTCCGGTGGATCTCCATTGAGAAATTGTCAAAATCCATTGAACACCCATTAAAAACTAAGAAGGACATAGGCAAACAAAGATGCATGTGCCTTTGACTTTTAGGTAAGTGTAATTCACATATGCTAGGGGCAATTGTGTGCCTCATGATCAGACGTGTGATCTCCTTGTGCTGGACACATATCTGGACATGTCTCAGGTGCTTAACATAAATATACCATCAAGTCATAAGGTGCCTAAGCATTTGGTTACGCATAGGGACGAGTGCGTTATACGTGTCTAAGTGATAGACTCGAAACAAGACAAAAATTTTCGAGTAGGCAAGGAAAGTAGGCATTATCAATGAGTTAGCATATGTTGGTGCACCTTTGGTAGAAATCTTCGACAAGAGGCAAAATTTAGATATGAGACTAAAAGATAGCTTGAAATGTTTGGATTGAAAGTTAGCTGGATCACATGCATAAGGGAGACATCTGAGAGCTTTAAGGATTTAATATATGCTCAAATAGATGGACTATAACAAATGGACTTGATATGGGTAAGCATTAGACTACACTAGTGTGTTATGAAAGGCTTTGGGCTTGGTTGACTCATTATTAATGGATAGAGATTGAGGGGAGATCTTAGATGATATGACATATAAATCACAGTAGATATAGATCAACATTAAAAGATAAAGGCTATGCTAGGATCATTTAAAGATAGTATAGCTCTTTATGGATATGAAAACATCTTTCCTAATTAAATGTAATATCTTTTCTTATTAGTTGTGATGTAGCTAAATCCTATTAAATAGAGTCTTATTTGAATGGGAGTGTCATCCAATTAGTTAGTGTGATGAAATTTGATAAGGATATAGATGATCTAATTAGTTTAGTTCAATTAGGATTCTAAATTGTGAAGCCAGGAGTGCCTATAAAGAAATTATTTGAGTCTTGCCCTATAACAAAGATAGAGGTAAAGGAACACATTGAGAGAGAGCATTTCTTTGTGTACTTTCAGGGAAGTAATAAAGGTTGGTTTTTATCGTAGCTTTTGTGTGTTCATTGTTACCTATGATTATTTAATACTTTTGTATTTTTTTACTTGAGTGTGAAAGTTAAGCACTTTGAGTGTCGTGTGATGCTTAAGAACAATGTTTGTTTGGTCAACAATCATGTAGGAAGGCTAAGTCTTGCTTAAGTAGACCTAAATAAGATTGTTGTGAAAAGGAGTAGACACAATTTTATTACAAGTTTAGGGACTAGGAAAACCTTTGTAACACTAAGCATCTGGTTAGGTGCATGGATTGTATATGTTAGCATGCTTTTGTTCATATCCACGTGCATACTAAAATTAACACACTACATGTAAAAAAATTAAAAATATATAACTTAAAATTATTTTACATCAACTTTGAGATTTTGTTGTGGCATAATGTTAATTTTTAAATTTTATGATATTATTATATTGACAATAATTAAAGCTTAATTTTAGAAAAAATAAATAAAGATTAAGTTGTAATTGAGTGAATTTTCTTATAATCAACTTAAAATATGGAAATATACTTCAATTATATTATATGGTTTATTTATTATTGTATATTGTTTTATTTATTTTATATATCTTTGTCATAAAATTTTTAATAAAGTTTATTGATAATATATTTCAATATTATTACAGGACAATTGGTAGGTGCATGAAAATCTTGCATTATACAATGATAAGTTTATCACATGTTTACGTCTATAAGGAAAATATAAGGATAACATAGTTATATCTTTTGTGTACCAATAAGATTTTAGATACTACAATGGCTCTTTTAGTTGGTATTTGGACTTCTTTGCCTATGAGGGTATCTCTCTATAAGGATAAAGTATAGTCATTGCTTGAGTGAACTATGCATCCTCAAGTAGTAGTATCATAAGAATTAATGGTGTGTACTCTAAATAATTTAAGTAGAAATCTTATTATTGTATATTGTGTATTATTCCCATATATATTTCATAGCATATTATATGATATGCTTATTACAAATATTATTTCTAGCTTTTTAAACATTCTTGTGATTCTAGATTTGTGTTGATTATATGCATCAATTACTTTATAGTCACCTTTTATGTTAATGAAAAAACAACATATACAACCTAAGAACAATTAAATATAATATGTTATTTGATCATCAAGAGGTCTACACTTGACCATCTACTTAATGAACTTCCTTAGATAAAAAATAGAAAATAACTATTTCAGCTACATTCGTCAAAAGCATATGATTTCTTCTAATATTGATATTTGAACCATTTTAAAATAATTTATAGTATAGGACATACTTACTTTAAGGATGTGAGAGAGTATGTCATTAAGATGTTACACCTACATATTAAACTGAAATCCCTCAATATAGAAAATAGATTTATCTTTACAAGACACAATAGGAACACCAGAGAAGTCCTCATTAAGAAGTCTTAGTAGCTATGCTAGATGGAAGAGAATCTAACAACTTTTTTCTAGCATATTGGTTTTTCAATAACACCAAAACCTTTTCCACCATCCCCACCTCTGATGGCACATAATGTGGACTATGATCAAATGGCGTGGTGGTTAGTTGATCCGTTAAATATTTTTCTTTTATTTTTTGATGTATTATTTCCATATAATGTCAATTGCTTTTATTGTTATTTATTTATTTCTATTTTTGTTTAGTAGCTTTGGTTCATTTTGTTTCTTGTGTCATTTGCATTTTTTTGTTTTTTATTATTTTTTTCAAAAGTATTTTTTCCTTATGATTCTCATAGATTAAAAATTAATGCAAAATCCACAACTTAGCTCAGGGGAGTTCTGTTATCTTTTCTTTATTTTGTCTTACTCCACTTTTTGCACACTCATTTTTTTGTTTCATATTTTATATATGCATTCACTAATGACAATGTATAACTTAATAATAAGGAATGGTTAAATATTGAACATCATTCATGTAAACCAATCCAGTGCATTTAGCTTAGTAAGTTACAATTCTAAGAAAATAAATAATGAAAATTATTGTAATTAGGTTGATTAATTAAATGTTTACATTATTATGTAATTTAACTCTAGATTTAATGATATAGTCACTAATGAGTAGTTTATTTCAAAACTGATCTAATAATGTTGAGAATAATCTTTTAATTAAATAATGTTACATGTATATAAGTTTAGCATAACTTAACTTTAGAATTTAACCTAATAACTAACTTGCTATTCCATATTGACTATAAATTAATGTGAAAAAGTTGATAAAGTTTGAGCATTAAATAAATTCTAATATGTTGATTTTATTTTAAGTTAATGGGTTAAGGTTATGAGTAGTAATAGTAGCCATTTTAAAATATTACTTAATTGACTAACTAGTGTATTTATAACCAAGTATTTTCCATAGCACCAAAAATATGGGATGACATTTCAAACAAGTTCTTCATGCTTTAATAAAAAGTTCAAAATATTTTGCATTAGTTTGTTTCAATATGATTTGTTAATTAGTTATTTTTTATATTATCTACTTATATTTTGGTCATTTTATATATAAGTTATAATTGTTTAATGTGAGTTAAAGTTTGAAAGATTCTTAAGATAATTTGAGTTTTAACTTACAAGTTAGTGTAAGTATCTAAAAATCTAAGTAGTTGATGAATGGTGTGACTAATAATAGTCCTTAGCTATTTTGATTAGATTTTTTAATGTTCTTGGAATTGAAAATGACTTATATTGATAGCTTTTGTTTTTGATTTGTCTGAGGATAAGAAAAAAAATCTAAATAGGTTTTACTTGGTATTTTGTTTTACTTTTACGTAAAATTGCCTTAATTTGATATTGCAAATAGTTTTATTTTTTAGGTTATTTTAGAGATATGTTGCTTTTTTAATGATTTTGGCTAAAAGTTAACAAGTTTTACAAATCAAAACCAGAGGAAGAAATATTTGTAGTTGAACACAATCGTAAATACAAGCATATTATAGCTCGAATCCCTCTCTAAATAGAAGAAATTGAATAGTAAGTCATAAAAAGCCTCACATGCAACTGTATGCCAAGCCGAGTTCCCTACTAGAGTTCCCTACTAGAAGCTGTGTGAAGACATGGTTATACTAATGAATAAGTCAACTCATGTGTTCCATAGCAAACAAATTATAACAAGGGCATGACTTCATATATGAGCATGCTAATGTTCATGTTCCTTTTTAGATGGAAAGTTGAAGTTCTAGGATGAGACGTGATCGTCTCTCAGACTATGTCTATGGTGGACCAGCCTATTTTAAAAGTAGCATAAGTGCTAGCAACAGACTTAAAAGACTTAAGTTTCAAAGTAGGCTTTATTAACTAAAGAGAGCGAGAGAGAGCCGCGAGAGAGACCTTGTAATCATCTTCTATGAGAAAAGAGACATGAAATCATCCGATAAAGTAGAGAACAATGAAAGATTGACATTAAATTAGAAAACCTTTCTCTTATGATTTCTTAAATTCTGTTATTTATGTTTGTTGTTTTTAGGATAATAAGTGGTTAAAGTATTTTGGTGTATACATAAGAGGAGCCCTAATGTTATTTTTTATAGATTATTTTTAATTAGTTTATAAAATAGTTATACACTTATGAAATATTTGTGTTGATGTTAATACTGATTTGATAAAACCTAGCAATTAAATCAAGTCTTAATTTGCATGCAAATGTTTCAGAGAACCTACTTCTAGATCGAATTAGGCATTAATATTGGAAGATGAATGAAGTGTTAGAAATCAACTTACATGATTCTTCTTGTATTAAGGTTAGAACTTTTACGAAAATTTAACAGATTTTAATACGACCTTGGTTGTTTTAATTAGATAGAAATATTGTTTAACTAATATACAGATGGGTGGTTATTTGTTGAAAAAGTGCAATTCGTTAACTTAGGAAATTATATCAGTCAAAGTCATATATTCTCTAATAATAATTAAATCATGAAAACAAAAATAGTGTTATCAAGAATTCTTATCTAGATACCTTATTTTATCATTTTTATTTAATTACTTACTTTTTTTTTCTAGTAGAATCTTGATTTCCTTAGGATAAATTTAAGGTTAAGTTAAATTAGCTTCAATCTTTATTATTAATTGAATAATAGTACCAGAATTAGACATAGCAATTACTAAATTCTTGTGATGACAATACTCTACTCGCCACTATGCTACTACAAAATGATAGTTGTACTTACCAAGATTTAGTTGCATTTAAGGATGGAAATTGTCCTCTGCCCTAGCCTAAAACTCATTGTTATCTTCTTGAACTAGCCCGAGCTTGACTTGAGGCCTGATCGGGCCAAAGTTACATAATTGAGCTCATTTTAAGCCTGATTAAATAGCATTAAAATGACATCATTTTCCTATAATTAACTAAAATAAGATTGCTTTGATCTTTAAAATTTTAAACTTATAGACCAAAACAACTTTGGTTTGGTCAATTATACCAAAACAATGTTGTTTTGGTTATAAGGGTTGGGTCTGTCAGACTTTTAAGTTAGGCTTTTAGGCTAGCTCTCGGGCTTAAGCGCGACATGATTTAACCCAAAGCCTATTCAACTAAAGCTTTGCCTATTGACTTTAGGCTATATTATGATGGGTTAGAGTAATATTTTCAAACCTAATTGTATTAGGGAAAATAAGTTGATGACTAGTATACTTGCAGGGCCTATTAGATCAACTTAAACCTGATTTATGTAATTATTAGGGGTGTATTATTTTCCCCAGGTTTTACATTAAAACTTATGCCTATGG
The DNA here is from genome assembly GCA_027563575.1 of Erythroxylum pedicellare. Lineage (NCBI taxonomy): Eukaryota > Viridiplantae > Streptophyta > Magnoliopsida > Malpighiales > Erythroxylaceae > Erythroxylum > Erythroxylum pedicellare. The sequence continues at coordinate 11,311,004 of JAOQMP010000210.1, forward strand.
ATGTAACCTTGTAAGTGACTGTTAGTTTCGAGAACTTACACAATCATATACGCACCTATGAATATGTCCGTGTAAGTATGATTAAGTGACATACAAGTTTGTGTATGTGGCTATGGAAGTATGTGACTATGTAAGTTCGTGAAAACACCTTCCAAACAACAACAATCCCAGAAATTCTAGTATTTCACAAATTCAATCTTCAATCAAAAGATTCATAAACTTTACCTTGGTAGGTGGGTGGTGAACAAGCAAAAAATGACAGCAGCAAGCTAGAGGGAATGTCAAGGGGAGGTACTAGTGAACTAAAGTCTGGTTTGAGAGAGAGAAAGAGAGAGAAGAAGGCAAGGGTCCAAGGAAGGAAGAAGACAGAGGAGAGGGTGGAGGAAAATTTTAAGTTTTTAACCTCAATTAAAACGACATCGTTTCATACTATATAAAACAAACAAAAACTTAAACCAATGTCATTTTAGTGTAAGGTTTATTGAGACTCGGGCCAGTGGCTCAAACCCAAACTAGACCTAAGGCTCAAAAAAATTGAGATTTTTTTATCCAAGGCTCAGTCAATATAGGAGAAGCTTGGACCAAATGTCATCCCTAGATTTTGTAACATATTAATAGGTATGACAAATATGAAAATATAGTGTGCCATACTGGGTTACTGTAATGAATTATAGTAGGTAATTTTAGACCATACTGATCGTCTTAATAAATATTAGTAAATATCGAAATTTTAAATTGAAAATAACATAATTTATCAAACAACCTTGTTTGGAAGCCTAACTCAAGCTAAATTCCTCATTACTCTTCCTCACTCTTCTCTCACTTCTCACTATTGATCGAGTCACCAATTGCCATCAACCCATCACCACCATAAAGTTGTACTTGCCAGTTGTTCTTCCTTGTTGCTCATATTCCATCGCTATTTTTGATAAAAATTTCAGAATGTATTTTTAGTTTCATATACTTATTTGTCATCGGAGTAGAGGGAATTAAGACGAGAAAGAGACGATAGAGGGTTTGGAGGTTATCAAGAAAGGAAATATTATATTTCAACTGCTAGAAAGTTACTAAAATCCACTTTACTATATTGTTTCTTTACGCAATAGGAGTTGAAGGGTTCATTCATGCTTCATGCTATTTCTTTCTTTTTGTTTGATTATAACCATAAAGAAACTATATTGTTATTTGTTAAATCCAATGTAATAGCCATCAACCAATCACCTCCAGAATTTGAGCATATAACTTCTGTAATTTTTATGGATCATCTCAACCAAACCCTCTAGATACTCTATTATTTTTATACCTATTCATATTTGCACACAACCGCAAGTGTTAATCATTGGTAATAGCATTTTCTTGATGACTTCGTTTCATCTTGGAATCTAAACTAGGACTGAACTTTGCTTTTATAGATTACAAGGAGACTCAAGAATTCATGACATGATTAATCAACTATAATAACATCAACAATTTAGTAGAAGTCCCACTGAATGTGAGGCTTGGAGAGGTCCAGAAGTATTCAATCTTATCCTTAACTAGTAGAAAGGTTGTTTTTGATAGATCCATATAAATATATATATATATAGAAAACATAGAAAATAATAATAAATAATAATAACAAACATTTAAGAAAAGATACATATTAAAATAATAAAGTAAAAATAGTTTTAAACAGTAAACATAAAAATAAGATTAGACATAAAAGAAAATAATAAATAAATAAAAATAAATAACTATGTATAAAATATATATAAATAAGTAATATAATAAATACAAAACAAGGAAAAGAATGAAAAGGATAAAATAAGTAAATAAATATACAAATAAGAAAGAAGTCAAGTAAATAAATAAAACAAATACGTCAATACAAGAAAATGTTTATGCTAAGGAAGGAAATGTTTAGTTAGACGTAAAGTTTATAATGGAATGGAATTGAATGGTTTATAATGGAATGGAATGTAAATAGATGTAATATTAGAAATTTGTTGTTTGGGAGGAATGGGATGATTCATAATGTAATATAGTGAAATGTTGTTTAATGTAATATAGCGAACAATTGTTTATCATTTTACATTCCATCTTAAACCCTCCAAATCGAAGGTTTTTTATTTTTATTGTTTAAAATGAAATGGGATATAATATGAAACCCTCTTCTTCTATCTCATTCTATAATAAACCCTCCTCCTAAATGATGGGATAATATTACATTCCATTAATAAACCTCCAACCAAACATACCCTAAGGGGGAACATATACACATTAAAAGATTATACTAAATATAAGATATGAGACTCAAAAGAAAATGTTTAAAAAACCTATGAAAAAAAGAAAAACCTTTGTGCATGAGATCTTTTACCAATATCCTAGTACGTCAAAATTTTCTATTAATGGTCATATCTTCGATAAGTTCCAGTAGAATCATATCATTCTTGATCACTTTCCCCAGTTCTTCTCAAGCCTTCCTTTTTTCCTCTTTCAGTCCCTAAGTACAATCCTCATTGGAATGTTAGGATGTCTACTTTTAACATGCCTAAACCACCTAAGGCTTATCTCTCTTAATTTTTCCTTAATATTAGCTACCTTAATTTGTCTCTTACCATTACATTCTTAATCCTATCTCTTATGGTAAGGTTACATATCTAACGGAGCATCCTTATCTCTTCCACAATTAACTTATAACTATTATCATATTTGATGAGCCATCATTCCACCTCATAGAGCATGGCAACTTAATCACTGCACGATCACATAAATCTCCTAGTGCAATTCTCCATTTAAATAACCACGATCTGAATGGTGAGTAATGCCCTCATCAATCTGTCCATTACTTTGGATAATAGATCTTAGATACTTAAAACATTTTTATGTGGTATAACTTTTGAACTAATCTTTGTCTCCACATCGGAAGCTACCTTATGTCCCAAGAAGTTATACTCTAAGTACTCAGTTTTAGTACTGCTCAATTTAAATCTCTTAGACTCTAACATATCCAAAGTTTTAGATTGCTATTGATACCCGCTTTTGTCTGATCTACTAAAACAATATCACCAACAAACAACATACAGTAAGACATGTTCCCTTGAATATTCTTAGTGAGTACATCCATCATTACTACAAATAAAAAGGAGCTTAATGAGGAGCCTTCGTGTAGCCCAATATCAATAGAAAATACTTTGTATCTCCTCCTATTATCCTTACCCTAGTCTTTAAACCATTATATATATCCCTAATAATGTGAATATAGATCATAGGAACTCGTTTAACTTCTAATCACCTCCATATGATTTCCCTAGGTACCATGTTATAAGTCCACTCTAAGTCAATAGAAACCATATATATGTTATGATGTCATACCCCGTAATGTTCCATTAATCTTCTAAAGAGATGTAAAGTTTCTGTCGTGGATCTTCATAACATGAAATCAAACTAATTTTTCGAGATAGGTACATCCTTTCTTACTCTCTTCTCCATCACCTTCTCTCATGACTTTATGGTGTGGCCAAGTAATTTAATGCCTCTATAGTTTTTACAGCTTTGAATGTTTCCTTTACTCTTGTACAAAGGATTTAGCATATTAAGTCTCCACTCATCCAACATTTTAACATTTTTAAAGATCACATTAAAAAGCTTGACTAGCTAAGTAAGACCATCTTCGCCTAGGCTCTTTCATACTTGTATGGGTATCTCATTAAGCCTCACTGTCCTTCTACTCTTCATCTCCCTTAAAGCTCTTTTAATTAGTTCTTTCCCTTTGATCTGCTGACAAGAAGTAAAGTTACGATACCTCTCAAACGTGCTACGATCACCTAAAAAGATGTATCCTCTACACCTCCATTAAAAAGGTTATAGAAGTATTTATATCATCTTCTCTTAATGTCATTATTGTAATCTTCAACAATTTTTTCTTCCTTTAGGCTATGTTTGGTTGGGAGTTTTATAATGGATGGAATGTAATGTAATATTATTCCATCGTTTAGGAGGAGGTTTTATAATGGAATGAAATGGAATGAGATAGAAGAGGAGGCTTTCATATTATATTTCATTTCATCCTAAACAGTAAAAATAGAAAACTTCCAATTTGAGGGGTTTAGGATGGAATGTAAAATGATAAACAACTTGACACTATATTACATTATAAACTCTTTATTCAAACAACATTTTACTATATTATATTATGAATCCTTTCATCCCTCCCAAACAATAATTTTTTAATAGTACATCTATTTACGTTCTATTCTATTATAAATCATTACATTCAATTCCATTCTATTATATTTCATTTCATTAAAAACTTTGTGTCCAACTAAACATAACTTTAGATACCTGTGCCTATTAATGTACCTTTTAAAGTCATCATTCTACAATTGTTCCTACTTCCTAGATTGTATTTCTAAAGCTTCAAAATTTTCTTAAAAGACTACTTCCTGAGAGTGCTGCACAAACCTAGGGCCACCAGAGCGCACCACCACCTGTCTCCCAGAAACCACATGGCCACATCATCATTGACAACTCACTCGTGCTGAAGAGACGAGCAACGAACGTGTCAATGCCTGAGTATACGATTGCAGAGTAAGTCGATACAAAGGGATAACAAAATCATGATGTTAAATAGAATAGAAACAGGAAGCGAACCAACCACTCGTGCACATATAGAAAAGTACCCATACGTTCATTAGTACTGCAGTCGCCATTTGTTATTGTTTTTTATTCTCCGGAGATCTAAGGCCTCCATTTTCTTAAAGCCTTTTGGTGCTCAAGGTTCCTCTAACAGAGGGCAACACAGTCTGGTCACATCTTTCGGGCTGAAATTTTTTAATGCTGAACGTATGGGGAGGGTAATGTGGCAGTAGGGAAGGCAGTATTTGGGATGACTCATCTTGTTATCTGCATAACAACAAAAAAATGACAAAATAACAAGACAACTCATACTGTTTCATAATTGCAAGGACTTTTAAACAAGCATATTGTTGGAGTTCTGTTGGCCAAAGATGTGACAAGGTAACCGAATCTAGAGGTGAGCTCAGACCGGCTTCACATGCTCACCACATTTACCTAAATGGCTACAATCATCTTTCATTTGCATGATTGTATCCTTATAAGTAGAGAGCCATGGAAGTGGTTAGCTCATCTCAATTTCCATACTTCCCCGTGAAAATACATCAACCATGGCTAGCAGGTTCCATGCAAGATCAATTAGCTTGCCTTCACAATCTCACCCTACCACCCAGAGAATTGAAGAAGAGCTGAACAAGCTTAAAACATGGGAGGCCTCATCAAAGTTAACAACCGATTCCATTAGAGTTGGCCTATCAGGAGCAGATCACTTGTATAAATGTGTTGACGATATACTCCACATGGCATCAACACAAGAAGCTGTTTCTCGTCATCAAAATGAAAATTTTCTTGACGGGTTGCTGGATGGTTCTGTTAGCCTCTTAGATATATGTGGCCTTACAAGGGACTTCATGTTGCAAATTAAGGAAAATGTTCAAGCTCTTCAATCAGCAATTCGAAGAAGAAAAACAGATTCAAACCTTGACAATGAAATTAGTAACTACACTTGCTTCAGAAAGAAAATAAAGAAAAACGCGAAAAGGTTCACTGAGGCCTTGACGCAAATGGAAAATGACGTTGGACTATCTCCTCTTGTAGAACAAGACCATCATCTTTCTGCTGTGATTCGGGTACTTAGAGAAGTAAACTCAGTTAGCAGTTCAATACTCCGATCCCTCCTTTACTTCTTGTCGACTCCCGTGTCAAAGCCAAAGCAAAGCAGGTGGTCACTTGTTTCAAAGCTGCTGTACAAGGGAGCAATAGCATGTGAAGGAAAACAAGAAAAGGAGAACGAGTTGGAGAGTGTTGATACTGTTCTTAGTGAAGTGTCCAAATTTGACAAGGCTTCAGCTTCCCAGGAAAAGCTGGAAGCTTTAAAAACCAGCATTGAAGACCTTGAGAATGGCTTGCAAAGTGTCTTCAGGGGCTTGATTAAAACAAGAGCCTCGCTTCTTAACATGGTCTCCCAGTAGACCATTCTCAAGCATTGGTTTGGACTCTTCCTATAGTCTTTATACTGCATCCAAATTTTACAGGATGCTAAGGACTAAGGAATATATCTTGTAGATGATTATAATCTCCATATAAATGAAATATAGCGAAGTGCTATGATATATGCATCTCCTGATGATCCGCAAGTTTATCTTTGTTCTTAATCTTTGTGTTCTTTACTGCTAATGACTCTAAACGTAGAATCACTTTGAGCCATAAACTTAAGACAGGACGAAAAAATTGGCAGATTCAAGTTACAAGTTGAACAATAAAAAGTCCACGACAGATTTTATTTTCAACAAAATGAAAATCCACGTTCCGCCTCCTCTTAAATTGATTTGATACTTTGCTCCAACTTCACATTCATTCTTTTGTCTGGTGATGATCTGACCATGTAGCCATTTATGTATAAGGCTGCTGATGCTTCTCTCGATGATTCTAGGTTTTTGATATTGGACTCTAATACAATTGTTAGGATATATATTTTAGTATTATTTATTAATCAGACATATAAGATATTAATTAGATCATGACTTAAATTCAAATATTATGTGAATAATCTTTTAATTGAAAAAGAATCATTTTTTAGATTGACTTCTATTATGGTAATTGTTGTGTGTATAAAGTACATGTCTCTATCTACAATCGAAGAAAATCTCCCAAAAAAAAGTGCATCTTGCGTGGGAGTCTTGAAATAAAACACATGCACATGCAGTGAGCAGAAATTAAATAGATGCGGTGGCCGTGATGTAGCATTTGTGGGATATGTGTGATGTGTGTACGTTGTTTTTTTTGGGCAAGGGAATTAGATATATGCTGAATCTTGCGTGAGTGGGTAACATGTGTGGTGAGCATTAGTTGTTCATTGAATAAAAAAGGAAGCGATAGTGCATGTTTCCTTGAAATAGCTGAAGTGAATTCTATGTGTGAGTTATGCATCAATGGAGCGGGGGGCGTTAATGATAAGACGAAAATATATTCAGCTGAGGTTGTGTTGTGTTTTGGGTTGGACGTACACGTGGGCGGAAGGTGGAGTTGCGTAAGTCACTTGCTCCTGGATAACTCTTGTGCGCTACTTCTATTATTATTATTATTATTATTATTGCGATGATTTTCAAATTTCTTTGAGTGTAGGTGAATTTTTGCGAGAAGATGTTCTTTTCTTTTATCTCAAGCATATTGTCATTCAGTCATTAGTTAATTAAGAACTTGAGTTATTTTTATTGTCTTTTAATTAAAAAGAGTGTTGAGAAAATATTTTGTTGAGGTTAATACGAGACGATCGTACTATTAGGTGTGAAGTTCTTTCACAAAAAGTGAGGTTGAGTAATAGTATCAAGGGTTGAGTAGGTCGGATTAGTAAAATCTTGGATAAATATATCGTACTTCGATGAAAGTTATTAAGCTGGGTGAAGGCCCCGCAGACATAGGCAAGGTGTGCTAATCTGCGTTATCAAATTTCTGGTATTTTTTATTATTTCAGTTTTGCTTATTTTCATTTTGTTGGTGTCAAAAAAGTTTGCGGAAAATTTGCTAAACAATTAACACCTTTCGTTTTTTTCAACAATTTTCCAAGAAAGCTTTTCTTGTTTCAAGGTACATGCAGAAGAAATAAAACAGATTCAAGATTATGGATAAAGAACAGTTTACGACAGAGCGTTGCTTTCCAAACATCGCAAGCCACTCAAAGGGAAAGTTCCAAAACTTTGCCGTTGCTGCATAGCTTAGGAATTCTCAAGGTCTAGTGGGAATGTTCCAAGTTTCAGAACTTTTTTTCACTGATCATAAGGTTGTTAGTTTCTAGTCTCTGAACTTATCTTGTTGGAAGATTAAACAGTAAAAGGGTACATTAAAGCTGGAAACACAGCACTATTATTGTAACTGCAGTAGCTACGCAGGAGAGTAAAGCATCATGTCTACCGTATCAGATGATTTTCTTTGCAAAACTTTTAAAACCATCGTGCTAGAAAAGAAGTGCACAATGTGAACAATAGAATACCAAACTTCGATTTATGGTGAAGTTAGTAACTACTGATTCACGCACTTCGACGTTGTGATATGCTTGAACCTTGATATAGTATAACTAAATTAATTGTAAACTACTTTCAAGAAGGTGTGGGTTTCTATACCATAAAAATTACTCCGCTGCTTAACTCTTGGGAATCGGATTTAATGTTTAATTAGTGAAAGTTTTAAATGAACAATTAAGTTCTATATAACACAGCTCCGGAGCAGGCATCAGTAACACCGTGTGTATAACATAATATTTCCTGGCGTGAAGCAACTCAAATGAACATGCGATTCTTCCCATATTACAAACAAGGGAACAACATTGCTAGAATTTAATAAAATATGTAGCAGAACTGGACTGTTAATTTATACATCTATATGGTGTTGGGAAATCGGGACAAGATTTAATCTCAGCCACAGTTGAATAATTTCGAAAATTTTTCATAATCTTGAATTTTTTGAAAACCAAGATATCTTTAATGTATAAAATAATTAACACGAGTTATAATAAAGCGGAAACTTAATTCGTATCTTATTCAATTCGTGCCTTATTCCAAAACTTGATCATTTTCTTATCATATCTCTCGAATCATTTTTAAAATCAATCCATCTCAACTACCGTAGTCGCACAAATGTCTGACCTCTAATGGTATCCACATAATGGTTTGAGAGAACTCTATAACTCTTACAGAAACGGTTAACCAGAAAGTGTTAGTTCCATAGATATATAAGTAATGCTTCAAATGGATTCCTCATATCGGGTTTATTCAGTAAACTTGTTCTTTAACAAGCACCCATACGTTTGATTAAGTATCTCTATACTTTAGCCTATAAGATCGACTACTTCCTTCATAAGAAAAAACATAACGTATGCTAGTATTTTTGTATTTTATTAATGACCAATCTTAATAACACAATGATTGGGAATAATTTAGGGATAATATATAAATGTAATATGAATCTCATAATTATAATCTCATTATAATTTTATTTGTAATATGCAATTATCTCATGGACTTTATTATATACATCTAAACATATACAAGATAAAGAATGTCTTTAAATAATTGACACTAAACTACAACCAAAATGATTGGCTGTCGAGTATAAACTAACATATTGAAGAGGAGGAACCATAAGACTTATCAGATTTTCCTTTTCAATGCAAGAATTATTTTTTTATTTAGAAAATGCAAGAATGGGGTCATATATACATCTAATGCATTGAGCACGTAAGTTAAGATAGAATTACCATGTAAAACAATATACGTACGAAGTTCACATTTACGAAGGTCACAGCTTCATCTCCAAGCTGTTTTTCAATTCATTTTTCTGTTGTATAATGAGCTAACGATGATTTCTAAAATCGTACAAGTGCAGATGGAAGCGTTTCAATCAAAATCTACAAAAAGAAGTAAATAGAAACAACTTTTGAAATGAAAGGGACAGAACGGAAAATCTTAAGTTTCCTCTATGCGGCTCTTGATCACCTTTCTTTTTAAAATTTCCGATTCATAATTTTGCTTTCTATAAATTGTAATATTTTGATTTTCTTTGTGTAAGGTATTCCAGAAAAGGAAGAAATTCCTAAGTAAAAGAAAATTACCTGAATCAAAAAATAATCCATTGTAAAGTTATTAGTATATTACTTCATTATGTGTATTCTGTTTTATAAATCAGATGTGCCTTAATGGACTAAAATTACTAATTCTCCCCCAAAACTAACGGGGAATTAACATTAGATTTTCCGTAATTAATGTTAATGTATATATATATATATATATAAAGGCAAGCTTTCTGTCTAATTTTTCGCTTTCTATCAAATTTTTTTGAGACTCCCTTCTATTAAATTTCTCCCTAAATTTGTTGATAAATGAGAAATATAGCAATTTTTTTCCAAGTGAATAGTTACTTTGGACTTTATCTAATTATAAATTACATAGAAGATATATGTCAAATAAATTGATTTATTATATTTATATTAATAATATATAATATATTAACAAATTAAGAAAGAATATTGGTAATTAATGGTATATTTATATGTTCGTAATTTAATCTATTAAAAACAAAGCCTCACACTTTTCTAATAATTTGACTCATTCTTAGAAAACTCTTCTATAGTTTAATATTTTCAGGCAAATTCCTCATATATTCTTAAAAGGAAACACATACTTTCTTTTCTTTTTTAATTTATTTTACGTGGCGTGCTTCAAACCATGTCATGTGCTGCTTCCATCAATTTTTTTGTGTGTAAAAAGGCAATAAAGAGTTATATGTGTTTATTTGATAAAGTATGATTTTTTTTCATAATATTAAAACGTAGGATTTTCTTTAAATCAAGAAAAACAGAAAGGGTGTCTGTGTATTTTACTTAATTAAGTTGATTGATTTTTACTAATAATAAATAAAACTATAAATTCTTTTTATTTT
>JAOQMP010000210.1:11337635-11352053 GCA_027563575.1 Erythroxylum pedicellare
AAAATCTATGGCTCTACTAAAATTAATTCAAAATTAATTTATACAATTTCCCAAAATTTCAAGAACATCAAATAATCATTACATGTATCTCTAGTTCATTTCATGATGATGAAAATAATTTAGTAATCACCTAAAATTTATTATGAACACCGAAACACCAATAAGACACCAAAAATGACAAATATGACTTCTAAAATTTTTCTGAAAAACAAATTTCGAGAATAATCATTTAGGCATGCATCAAACATCAAATTAACACATTTATATCACACAACAATATTTTTAAGGATTTGTAACCAAAATATAAACATACAAAAACATTAAACAAAATAGATCCTACGATTTCTGAAAAACTGTCCAAATCTAGAAAATTGTTTTATAAAATTATTAAAAATTTTAATAAATACAAAAAAATTATGGAGGCATAAATGTACCCCAAATATGTTCACATAAGTTTTACATAATCAAATTTCACGAAAATCATGTGTAACCTCATCAGTTTAGCCAATAGACATCACATGCCCAGCAGAAAGATATATTTCATACATGTTCTTATAAATTCGAAATTAAATATTTTAATCACATTGAAAATATTTTCAATCACAAAAAATCATTATCCTACATCATATGAATAGATTGGTCAAAGAAAATCGTGAAAACCATTTTTCTATAATTAATTTCGAATAAAACATTATAGGATCCTAAGTTGTCACAACCATGAAAACAGTTTTCACATGTCATGTATTCTACATCTAACAAGGCACAAGATGGTTCTGATACCACTGTAAGGTTCCAAACATGCATATCATACATAATATCTATCAAATATATGCATCAGAAAATGAAACAGAACCTCAAAAACCTGTTGATTTATGCCCTAAAGCCATTCGCTTTAGTTGTAATTTAGTGACAAATTATTTAAAGGCATTTTTTATCTTGTACATATTTAAATGTATATGATAAATTCTATGGGATAATTGTACATTACAAATGAAATTATAATGAGATTATAATTATGAGATTCATATTACATTTATGTATTATTCCTAAATATTCATAGTCATTGTTTTATTAAGATTGGATATTAATAAAACATAAAAAGACTAGCACACGTTTTTGCTTTTCCTTATGAAGGAAGTAGTCGATCTCATAGGCTAAAGTATAGAGATACTTAAACAAACATGTAGGTGCTTGCTAGAGAACAAGTTCACTGAACAGACCTGATATGACAAATATGTTTTAAACATTAATTGTATGTCCATGGAATTCTCATTGTAATGATCGTATAAGTAATCCTTTGACTTAAGGTCATCAAAGTTATCTTATATAGGGATTGTTATGTTTTGATACTAGTTGTGATCTATTTAATCATAGGTCATTTAATTGGTATTCATTGGATCTAGCATGAACTATATGGAGATAGTTGAATGATCAAGATAGTATTCATTACCCTAAAGAAATTAGGGAGAATGTTTCGTTGTTCTTGATTAATACTAATTCAAGAAATCCTTGGCCAAGGTGAAATGATATTTTGTAAATAGTTTACAAATGTCAATAATTGAATTAATAACTAATGGCGAAGAACTAATATGATTAGATTCAAAATAGAATAGACATTAATTTCATACTCTATGTCTAATCAGAACCTTGTATGATGAAAGCATTGAATTATACAAAAAATTATACGCGAAAAGGTTAGTCAAAATCACTTTGACATTCTTAAATATTTTGGTGGTCATGATGTGTTGCTAGACGCCAATCTTGATTTATGATTATAAATTATTTAATTGGAGAATTAAAGATAAATTAAAAGGATTTTTAATTTTGTAATTTTAATTATGAATTAAAATTATATTTTATAATCATTGTCAACATATTTGGGAAACTAATGGGTCTCACATATAAAATGGGTTAAAGAAAACAAAGTTAATTTAATCAAGTTGGACTTGATTGTAAAGTTTGAGAAACTTTATGATTAAATATGAGATGCTTAATAAATAATGATCAATATAAGATATTGAACCTTATATAGGCATAATTGGTATTTAATTATAATTATTTGTAATTCTAATTAAAGTTTAAATGAAATTAGAATTTAATTTCAATTAAATTAGCACTTCTTGCTTAACCCTCTCTGTAAAAGTTACAGAGTTCTCTCAACCTATTCTGTGTATACCGTTAAAGGTTGGACACTTGTGTGGCTACAGTGGTTGAGACGGATTAGTTTTAGAAATCATTCGAGGGATCTGACAAGATAAAGATCAAGCTTTGGAATAAGGTACGAAATAAATTTTCACTTTATTATAATTTGTGTTGGTCATTTTATAGAATTAAATAGATCTTGGTTTTCGGGAAATCAAAACCTACAAGTTCAAGTCTTTATGTTTCAATTTAAACAATGCCCAAACATAAATACAAAATCGATGCCTAAAATCTCATCAATCATTGTTATAGGTAAAATGGAAAAGAACAATACAAAATCAATCACATTGTAGACATTACTTAATTAAACGAATTACCTTGATAGATAGACAATCGCAAACTACAAAGAAGACAAAGAGGTTGGACAATTATCGACATTCTTCAATATAGAACACAACTTCTAAGAAATATAATAAACAAAATTGTAAAAATTAAGGACCTTACCATTAGAAAAGCTAATATAATCACTAACCTATAAGATGTAGATGAATGAATTACATGAAAATAAACTAACTTCAATGAAAAGAGGTGAGTTTTAAAGCCTCTAATGAGGAGAAAAAGTTATATATAAGACATATATAAGTGAGAGTTATGAGGATGATATAAATATAATCACAAGGAAATTTAAGAAATTATTAAAGCTTAAAAGAGAAAAATAATTAAACCTAAACCTAGAAGACATGGTTCCTATGGTAAAAATATGCAAACTTTTCATGTAAGGACACACCAAAAGAGCATATAACACTTTTGCATTCATATAGGCTTCTTTTTCATCAAATTTGTCATCATTCATAACACTTCCTAAAGTTCTTGTTGCTTGAATGAAATCAAAATATATCTTCATTGCCCTAAAGACCTTATATCAAACATGCTAAAAGTAATTTTTTTTTTTGTTCTTATAGGAAAGAAAAGAAAGTATTCTTAAAGTTGAAAAACTAGAAACCATCAAACATTTCTCCCTTTTTTAAAGACCTCTTGGTTTTCAAGTTAAAATTTTCATGGATAAAAAATATAAACACCTAGTGCGGATGGCCTTATAAAGCCAACTAGCACCTCATTATGCCTTTTAAAAGTTACAATCTTTTGAGTTATGGCTATCATAATATTGGTTTATGCTTGCAAGCACTTTTTGTGGCAAATGATGATGCCACTTAGTCTATAATATGATGTTATAGTTCTTTAGTCCATATTTCCTATCAGTTATCTAGGAGAATTCTTAAGGTAAAAGAATAAGTAAGAGTTATATAATTTATATCAAAACTTATATGCAATATTGGTTTTCCTATTTACATATTATTATTAAGTTAACTTAAAGAGAGTGACTAACATTTTGACTAATTTGATTGTTGTTGAACAAAGCAATAAATATGAGATTTACTTATTTTATAATGGAATTTATATGGGGATTGGAAAGTTGAACTAAAGATTATGGTAGGTCCATGAGTTTAAGTTGTTCAGATATTTAATATATAACATATTATTATTGACATATATGATTGGTAATATAAGCAATCGACAAAAATTTGGATATAGTTATAACTAAGTACTCTTTGCCTTCAGTTTCTTCCTCTTATAATAAAATTGTGTATATGGACACACATGAAAACATTCCATGCTCCTTTATAATCTAAAGATTATAGTGGGGATTAGTCTTGGATAAGTTGTACATGTTTAAGATCTTATACCTTTTTTATGAATTTGAATGTAATCGTGTATTTGTAACGTTGCTGCCTAAATTCAGATAAATTTTATATTCTTTATACAGGACCTTTAAATTTTCCTAAAAAGTTGAGTTTCCCAAAAACTTTTATTTCTTGCCAAAGGAAATGAAACATAAAACCTATGAGAAAAATTTTCGCTTTGTTATGGTCCATTGTTAGCCGATCAATTTCAAATTAGTTATATGTATTGTACTTAGGGTATTCATTTATTTTATCAATCATCTCCATCAATAGAATATTTTTAGTAAAATATTATAACTAAAAAATTAAAATAATCATGAAAAGAATAAGTAATAAAGATCGGTGACTTAAAATTTTGTTGAAAACTTTGCAAGATTCTATAAAATTGATGAATAATTTTTTAAAAATTTTAAATTGATGAATAATTAATGCAATAAGGAACCTAAGGTTTTACAAACTTCGGTTTCATTGAATCTTATCATTTAGTATTTCATCTAAATGTTTTAGTTTTATGCATTTTGTCTAATTTGGTAATTTTTTAATTTCATAATTTTAAAATTCTCAAAAAATTTTAATTTCATTAATGTTTATAAAAATAAGCTTATTTAAGTATTGTTTCTTAAAATGACATGTTCAATTAAGTTGTTGCATGCTTGAAGTTACCTAATTTTTTCTTAATTATGATTTATAATATCCTTTATTTTTCAATAAAAGTTGTATATCTTGTGAATAAATTGTTTTCCCTTTAATAAAATCAATTATTGAATCTTACAATTTTTTAATATGAATTAACTTAATTTTAAAAGATCACTCTTTAATTTTTCTCTATGAGATTAACTAGGTTATGAATAATATTGGTGGTTAGGTACGGATCATCCTGTATAACTAGAATTATTATAAAAATTCAACAAGTTGCTTGCCTACCCTAATTGAAAACATTAAATAAAATAATATTAGGTTACACAAGACATTCAAAAAAAAAAAAGATAATGATCATTTTCTTTTAACCTCCTTATATAATGGGGCACTATAACTCTGCATTTGCCATACACCCTATCTATCTTATTAATTCCCTCAAAATTACATTACATATGTCCATGATTGTAGTTTTCCGATATGTGTAGTTTTAATATTTTAATCACGATATTCCATAAGCATACGGCTTATTCGCGTAGTATCTAAGGTGTCAGTCCAACGAGGAGGGTTAATCTAATCCTAAACTCTAAGGCCGAAACAAATTACAGAAATTCAAATATAACTAAACTAAAATAGTAATGCATTAAGAATAAATAACAAAATATTAACAAATAAGCAAATTGTAATGCACACACCAAGAATCAACCTAAGGAACTACCAATTGAGAGAAAGGGGGAATTTTTACTTATCTTCAACACTAACCTAATTAATTATGAAATGTTGTATTATTGCTCTTGGACTATCCTAGTGTTGGTTACTCTCTCCTGAGTTATAACCAAAAGCCCTAAATTATAAACCCTAATCAGATTATGGAAAATTGCAATTTCTTAATTCACAATTTTTCCAAACCTTAATTATATCATAAGTTTTCCACTAGACTACCAGAAACTATGTGAGATCTCTCATTACACATTTACCAATTTGATTGATTTCTCATTCTTATTAAATTAACTAACTCTCATTATCTCAATTTAGTTATTTTTCATCAATTCACCTCTTAGTCTATTACCGATTTATTGAATACAAAAATCAATCACAATGAATCAAATTTACATAAACAATCAGATTTTTGTTGAATAAAAGATAAAATAACCTGAAGGTAAGCTTAGATAATCCTCAACATTCATAAATCCTATCTCACTAGCTATTCCAATTCTATACATAGATAAAAAAAATGGAAATACACTAGAAAATAGATCCGAATGGATGATGGAGGCAGCAACAATGGGAAACCTCCTATTCTAAGAAGTACTTTATATAGGCTTCTTCTCTATATCTCTCTTCCTTCATCTCTTTTTCAATATCTTAATGAACTCTCTCTAGGGTTTTGTGATGGTGGCTAATGCAAAATGACTTCTTTTTCTCCTCTTTATGTTCTTTTTATACTTCTTTATGTTTTGGGTAACCCTAGGGTTTTTTCGAGGTCCAAAAAATCCCTCAAAACATAAAGTTCATGAGCGTTGCACATTTGCCTGATCTGAATATCTTCTGAAACTCCTCCATTCTTCGATACTCACCTTGAAATACTATCAAGCATATCAAGGTACCTCAAAAACATAATATCTAAGATCAAAAGCTTGAACTAACCTATAAAACACTTAAAGCACAAATAATTAACAAACTAACATAATTCTAACCTAAAAATATACTAAATAATCGAATTAACAGCTAGATTCATATCAAACTATGCCATAAAACACGATGCAGTTTACATTTATCATATCCCCACGATTAAACATTTCATTGTCCTCAAGCAAACAAAAACAACCAACTAAATTAAGAAAATATAAAACATGCATATGCAATAATGATACAATGGCTTCAACTTAACAAAACAAATTTAACTATAAACACCATCCTTTAAGTTGTTCTAACTTATTAATAAGCGAAAACTGTGTCTAAGCACCTTGGATTAAATATACAAAGTAATAACATTTTATTGTTGAATCTATTCACCTTTATCACTTGCACACACACACTGGTAATCATTTAGTCAAAATAAAAGTGTAGCTGTTCCTTAGTAGGTTTTCATGAAAAATCAAGCTACTAACAAGTTTGGTAAGTTTTTATTTGAAAACATTCGTTTTGTTGATTTTTCTTTAAGGGAAATGAACCTAATCTTTTTACACAGAGGCAAACATTTGTGATGAATATCGATCCGGTTACTCAACTAAGTCATGTTGTTATTAAGCTGCTTGGTCGGAATTTCATTATAGCCTTTTTACACGAAGGCACACATTTGTGATACATGTTAATCTGGTTACTCAGCTATATCACATTGTCAACTGATTACTAGATCTATTCATAACCCAAAGGCTAATGGAATAGTTATTTTATTTAAAATTTATACATTTTTTGACTTTTTTTAAAACAAAATTTTCCTACCTTATTGTTTTAGCTAATCATTCTTATAAAAATGTACTAAAAATGCCACTTATTTGATTGACCTAAAATTATAAATGAGTATGACAAATTCCTAAGGTAAATGGACTAACATCGTATCCCAATTAACCAGCATATTTGGCCCTAAGTAACTTTCGTTACCTAGAAGGCTATTTTTAAGTTTAAATCTATCCCGTTAAGTCCTAGCCATTAACACATTCACACAATTCACATCATGCAACCTAAACAAACTATCATATAATATGCAAAACTTACACTCAAGGTAAGCAAACACACAACCCTCCCCACACTCGAACAACACATTTTCCTTAATGTGAGAGGATACATACAAGCACATAAGGGTGTATAAAACAATATGCAAAAAAAGAACAAAATACCAACACAATTGAAAAGAAAAGGGTTAGAATATGAAACCATCATAGTGACTGAGGTGGTGATGTGTTAGAGGTAGAGACCAAATGCGCTTGACATCGAGCTGAGTTCCCTTTCTTATAATTGATTCAAAAAGAGTAAGAGAGTTAGCAATCCAAAATATTCCAAATCATTAAGAACTCATTTTTGAAATTTAAAACAAATCTAACTATGTAACAATTTAAACCTAGCTACTAAACATGCAAATTTATGGTTATTAGCTTAATCTCGTGTCATTGGAAACTCAGCGGGGATCAATTACGAGCAGCTTGCGTCCACCCTTTTCATTCAACATCAGTTTTATACCCTATAAATAAGCGACAAATTGCAAAATGATCAGAAGGACAATATTGATAAAGTTGAGAAAACTAATTAATTTCAGTAATGTCCTTTTCACTAACAAACTGTCAATAAAAAAGGGAATAACAAAACTCCCTCAAGCTTCCATCAAATCCAACAATTTGTCCTATAAGAAGCTGAGTTGCTCTCTTTCTTCCTTAATCACCTTTGTCTCCTTTGCTTCTTCTGCATCATGAATCGGAACTTTTATAACTTCTTCAAACTCGATGTTTATTGTCATATGTTCTTTGTCCTTTTGTTCTGTAGAAGATTCGAACACATCAATTATCCTAAATGAGCTACTCTCCTTTGGATTCTTTAATACATCATTCATGTTGAATGTCACTTGGTTATCATTAATCCGAAAGATAAGGTTCTTTTCATGGACATCTACCAAAGATTTTTTGATGCTCACATATGGTATATTAAGAACTAATGAATAATAGAGAGGGTTGGCATTCTTTTCTTCATCCTCTTTCTTCGTCTCTTGGTCTTGAATAAGTTAGGGTTCAGTTTGGGTTTTCATTGATCATTCTGGCTCTCCCCCATTCTTAGATGTGATTGCCTCATATTGCTCTCTTACAAAATTCACAAAAAGCTATCTCAGTCCAATCTTTAGGTTGTGAATAGACAAAGCATGATTTTCTATTACTTGCTCAATTTGCTCTTCTAGTCTCTCTGGCCCTATTCCATATATATGAGCTTATCTAGATCTTGGTGATAACACTATAAACTCTTTATTTGAATGAATGTTACCTGATACATGTTTCAATTAATAATTCCAACATGTAGACATTGGATTGATACTCTATAAAAATCCATTCTAATCATATCAAGAATTATAATAAAACATATATGAGTTCACCACTCATCAAAATTGTGGTTCGTAATGAAAGAATGCTAAAGTGTATGTTTTAAGATTAAAGTAACGACCTACTTTATTCTTTAAAAGCATACTTGATTCTGGATTCATTTAATAATGCCATTATCGATAGTCAACTACTATCATGATATGAAACTCATCATTCCCTTGAACTAAATTCTTTTACTTATATGGAGATAAATCACAACACTACAGTATAAACCATAATCAAGTGACCAACTTGATTATTCAACCATGAATAAACTAATTTAGATTCTAATAATATACATGTGTCCCATACATCTCCATGTATATGTATATTGCTTTAAAATAATCTTGGTACCTTATGACTAGATATATAATGCTCATATAAATAAAATCAAACTCTTTTGTTTTATTAATAATAAATATGTTCATTACAAAAGTTAATGGAAGAAGATTAAGTTATATGTAAATACACTTGCTTTCTAAGGCACTATATTTACATAACTCCAACACTTCACATATCCCTATGGTACATTTATGTATCATAGGATGCCTTTCAGTTTGTGCAATGCTCCTACCACTTTCCAACACTGCATGATGTCCATATTCTCCAACATGGTGGATGGAGAATATAATTGAGGTATTTATGGATTACTTTTCTATTTTTGTTTCTTCTTTTGATGCATGTTTGTTCAATCTAGAATAGGTTCTATAGAGGTGTGAAGAAACCAATCTCATGCTGAATTGAAAAAAGTTTCATTTCATGATACAAGAAGGAATCGTCCTAGGACACAATATTTCTAATAATGGAATAGAGTGGATCCTGCAAAAATTGATGTCATCAATAAGTTACCACCACCCAATTTGGTTCGGGCTATAAGGAGTTTTCTTGGGCATGCAGGGTTCTATCGCAAATTTATTAAAGATTTTTCCAAGATTTCTAAACCATTATGTGCTCTGTTGCAAAAGGATGTTCTTTATGAATTTACTGATGAATTTCTTAATGCCTTCAAAAGTTGAAAAAGGAACTTGTCTCAACTCCTATAATGGTCGCACCGAATTGGAATCTCCCTTTTGAGCTAATGTGTGATGCTAGTGATTATGCATTTTGGGTCCGTCCTAGGACAAAAACAAGATAAGAAATTACATGTCATTTATTACGCTAGTAAAGTTCTTAATGATGCTCAAATTAATCATGCTGCTATAGAGAAAGAATTGCTAACAGTAGTTTTTGTGTTTGATAAATTTAGATCTTATCTTGTTAGGTCCAAAGTCATTATTTACAATGACCATTCCGCTCTAAAATATATGCTTACAAAGAAAGATGCAAAACCAAGGTTAATCAAATGAATTTTACTCTTGCATGAATTTGATTTGGAAATTAGAGATAAAGAGGGATCCGAAAATTTGGTGGCTTATCATCTCTCGTGACTTAAGCAACAAGCCAGGAGCCAAACTAATTAATGATGCCTTTCCTAATGAGAATATATGGTCTTTTAAGGAAAATGTTCCCTAGTTGCCGATCATGTTAATTTTCTGGTATCTAACATTATTCCTGGTGATTATTCATACCATAAGAGAAGGAAATTCTTGTATGAGGTAAGGAATTACTTTTGGGAAGACCCAGTGCTCTTTAGAAGGTATGCTCATAGGGTGATTAGAAGATGTATACCTAATGAGGAGATTTGGTCAGTACTACATCATTGCAATGTTTCTCTTTATGGCGAACACTATGGAGCTAACAAAACAGCGAGAAAGGTTCTACAATCTAGGTTTTATTGGGCTACTCTTTTTAAGGATGCTAGAACTTTCAGCATGAAATGTGATAGGTGTCA
Source organism: Erythroxylum pedicellare (assembly GCA_027563575.1). NCBI lineage: Eukaryota > Viridiplantae > Streptophyta > Magnoliopsida > Malpighiales > Erythroxylaceae > Erythroxylum > Erythroxylum pedicellare. The sequence goes on from JAOQMP010000210.1 coordinate 11,348,051, forward strand.
AAGAATAGGGAACATTGGTAGGAAACACAAGATACCTCAGTCGGGGATTTTAGAGGATGAACTATTTGATATATGGGGTTAGACTTTATGAGAACGTTTCCAGTGTCCTTCGGTAATGAATACATCCTTGTAGTGATTGATTATGTATCCAAATAAGTAGAAGCTACAACTTTGTCAACCAAAACTAGGGCTAGTGTTGTTAAATTCATCTAGAAGAACATACTTTCAAGATTTGGTTTTCCAAAAGCTATAATCAGCGACAATGGGATACATTTTCAAAATCATCAATTCAAATCTCTATTGGCAAAATATTGGAGTCATTATAATTTTGGAACCACCTATCATCCTCAAAGGAGTGGGCAAGTTAAGGTATCTAATAGGGAAATCAAGCAAATTTTGGAGAAAACTGTTAATACCTCGAGAAAAGGTTGGGAATTAAAGCTTGATGACAATTTTTGGGCATACAGGATATCATATAAGACTCCCATGGGGATGTTTCCTTATAGATTAGTCTTTGGCAAATCTTATCTTCTTCCGGTTGAAATTGAGTACAAGGCATTATGGGCAATTTGGAAGTTGAACTATGATCTTAAGGAAGCTGGACAAAGGAGGTTGATGGAGTTAAATGAGTTAGATGAATTTCACCTAGATGCTTTTGAGAATGCTCGAATATACAAGGAGAGAACTAAGTCTTTCCATTACAAGCATTTCTTTTGGCAAGAATTTAAACCTGGTCAAAAAGTTTTCTTATTTAACTCTTGTTTAAAATTGTTTCCAAAAATATTGTGATCAAGATGGTCTGGACCTTTCATGGTGACCAAAGTATATCCACATAGAGCCATGGAGATTAGAAGTGATGATCAACAACCTTTTATGGTCAATAGACAAAGACTCAAGCACTATTTTGAGGGAGAAATGGGTGGATTTATCTCCACCATCACATTCAAAAATTGACATCATAATGACCGAGTCTAACTGAGGACATTAAATTTAGCACTTGTTGCGAGGCAACCTAACATTTCTAACTCTCTTTATTATTTTATTAACTTCATTTTTGTCATATCTTCTTATTCTAGTTTGTTGTGTGTTGCATAGGGCTAGTGTTTACGAGACATCCCAATAATACCTCCTATTAGCATAAGGAACAATGTGATCACGACTTTTCAATCCTAGAGTTAAGACCCATGCTAAGTATGGGGGGAGGTAAGTAGAAATGTCTCTTTACTTTCTTTAATTTCTTTATTATTAGCACTCATACATCATGCATATAGTCCTATGATATCATTAAATGAGTAGAAGGGACAAAAGAAGAGTGAACAAGGTGAGAAAAATTTTGATTCACTGAGAAAGTCCGTTTAACGGACTCATAGACTCAATATAACGCAGAAAGACCCGAGAAGGTTCATTTAGTGGACATTATGTCTGCTTAATGGACCTACATCTTCATTGCAACCCAAGAGACCCATAAAGGTCTGCTAAGTGGACATTATGTCTACTTAGCGGATATGGCCTATGTTTAGAATTAAATTACCCTGTTCTCTTCCCTTTTTCCCAAACTTTCTCTCTAACCTAGCCGTCACCCCTGCGTCTGTCCTTCCTTCATTCACACCATCCATCTTTTAACCTAAGATTCTCCATTCTTTTGCTTCATTCTTCTCCCTTTCTCTACCTTCACAGACCCCATCCCCATGACATTCCATTCCAACCAAACCCTTATCTTTTAAGCCGTCTCTATCTCTTCTGTCAAGATAATATTTCATAGTTGATGATTTCGAGGGCTCTTCTTGAGATTAGGGGAGAAGTATATGTAATTTCTACTTCAATTTGATTTGGGTAAGTGTTTTGCACATTGTCATATTGTGAGTTAATGCTCGAAAGTTACATAATCATGGTCGTTATTGATTTTAGGCTGGATTGTGTTGAAATTCTGGAATTGAGATTTAAGTAAAATGTTAGGTTATGTTTGAAATTGAAAGGGCTGGATTGTATTAGAATTATAGGATTGAGATTGAACTGAATTTCAAGTTATGTGATTGAATTTGAAGGGTTGATTTGTATTGAAATGTTAGGTTGAGATTGAATTGAATTTCAGGTTGTATTCGAATTTGTGATTGGAGTTATGAGATTGAGAGTGAAGCTGAGATTCTAGGCTGTGATTGAACTTGAAAGGAAATTATTGCTTATTTACTAGGGAGTTGAGTTCAATCTAGTTAAAATTATAGCGGGTTGTCAAGATAGCACTCAATGTCGCATTTTAAGCAGGTAGCGAGGAAGAACACGGGTCAATCCTCTCGATCTATTAAGGGTAAAATTTTGGTCGATGAAGTAGAGGAACCTATTTATGAGCAAGCCATGCTCATCAATGAACAATGTGAAGCATGGTTTAATAAGAAAAAGGATAACAAATTTGTAATCGAAGTCTCAGTGGCAGAGAGTGTTGATGAAGCATGCAATGTCAAGGCCAATCTAGACAAATTTCATTGGAGAAAATTGTTAACCATCGGTCAAACAATTCTATGCTAACCTCAATGCAAAAGTAGGTAAACAACCACATATGCTCACTTCACGAGTCAATGAGAGAGTAATGGTTATCACAGAAGAGCTAATACATGGACATTTGGAGTTGCCAGTGGGAGGCAACGTTCCATCCTTTGACAAACGTGCCAAGTGGTCAAGTGATAGTCAATGGTATAAGGACGATGCTATGGTTCGACTCAGGATTTGAGCCACTCTTCGGTCTACAAATTAGAATTTTTTATACATTGTAAATACCTTGACTTGGGACCTAGGTTGGTTGCTTTTCTATTGGCACACAATGTGATGCCCAAAGCCAGTGATTCTGGATACCTCCGTAACGAAGAATTGTCTATTCTAGATAAAATGTTCTACTATGATGATCAATTTCAGGGCATTGTCGCTGCCAAGATGATAATGACCTCTATATGGTACACCACAAGTCAGAGGGGAAGAGATTTGTCTTTCTAGTCTTATTAAGCTAGCTTTTTACACATCTTAAGGTCATTAAGAGAGATCAAGAAGTAGCTTATACGAATGAGGTGGATGTTGTCAATGCTAAACAAATGAGGGAATTTAAATTCAAAGAAGATGCTTCTAATAGGTGGATCAATCCAATTCATTCTCATATATTCCTAAACCTAAGCATGTTTCTAAGGCATCATCATACATCAATTTAGGAACAGATTCAAAGGTAAGAGAATAAATTACATCTATCCTATAGGTGACTTCATAGAAAGAGGGACCCCTTAAAACCTTGAAAATGTTAAACACCTCTTCCTCATCACCAACTTTTAAGGTCAGCTTACCATCATGAACATTAATCAATACTCCACCAGTGGCTAAGAATGGTCTTCCTAAAATTATAGGAATTTATATATCAAAGTCCATCTCAAGCACCACAAAATCAGTTGGAATTATAAACTTACCAACTTTCACTAGTAAGTCCTCAACTATACTAATAGGGTATCGAATTGATCTATCAGCGAGTTGTAATGAAATTGTAGTTAGTTTGAGTTCACCAATTCCAAGTCTATTATAGAGCGACAAAGGAATAAGATTAATGCTAGATTCTAGGTCACATAAGCATTGAAAAATGTTATATTCAACAAAGTGACAAGGAATAGTGAAACTCCCTAAATCAATTAACTTAGGGGGTAGTTTATTATGAAAGATAGAACTACACTCCTAAGTTAAGGGTACCATAGTAAAATTATCAAGCTTCTTTTTGTTAGAGATGATTTCCTTCAAGAATTTGGTATAAGCAGGCATTTCAGCAAGGACTTCAGCAAAAAGGATGACAATAACTACTTTTTGTATAATTCCCTAGCCTGGTGTTCCCTGGCCTAGTGTTCCCTTCAAATATCCAACTACTTTCTGTTGAAGTTATGTAAATATAGTACCTTGGAAAGTAAGTGTATTTACATATAACTTAATTTTCTTCCAGTTACTTTTGTAATGAAAATATTTATTATTAATAAAACAAAAG
>JAOQMP010000210.1:11352153-11367394 GCA_027563575.1 Erythroxylum pedicellare
ATGAAGACATGAATAATTAGTGATGTTCTATTTTCATAAATAATAGATTATTTGTTGTTTTATGGATGATTAATAATAAAAATAATGTATGAATGAGAATTGAAAGTTGATGATTGAAGAGATGTTTATGTCCTGTTTTGGGGTAATGAAAAGTGCAAAAAATTGATGATTAAATGTACGTTTGTGTTCTGTTTTGAGATTATGAAAACCATGAGTGATGAGTTGTTGTATAGATGTTATGAGTGGTGAATTATGGGTATAATGAAAGTGAAGTTATGCTAACTAAGATGTTGAGTTATGCTATTGAGCTGAGATGAATTTAGGTGATACTTAGAAGTGAAATGAAAATGGAAATGAAGTTGAATATGTGCTGGAATATGTTAGCTGTAACATTTCCATTGTATATGTATTGGTATTTTAGCCACGAATTGATTTGTAGATATCCAAATTGAATGATTTTTTATTTTCATTAAATTAGAGACATAAGGCTACATTTTTCATGAAGACATGGAATTCAAATTCTATCTTTAAGAGTTTCAAAATTTGACTAGAAGTGAGTACTGGGTGCAGAAAGTTGATGATGAATGTGTATATATGTATACATTCTGTTTTACTGTTCATGATCAATCATGGATTATAATTTGTTTATAGATGATATTAAGTTGAATTGGAGTTAGAACGATGGGGAAGTGATGAGAAATTAAATTAGAAATCATAGACCAAGCTTAAGGTAGTGAATGTAGTAAGTTAAGAGTTAGAAAATTGGAAAATATGATGCAATTGGACATACTTTGGTGCAAGAGGCATAACTTTTTCTATAGAACTTGGATTGAGGTCATATAGGTATGGTTTTAAAGATAAATTCGAGATCTACAAATTTATCGAGACTCCTAAAAGAGATTTTGACATCTAGAGGGTCAAAATTTAAGATTTATATAAGTGACCAGTAAAGGTCCGTTTAACAGACATGGATGTCCGCCTAACGGACATTCACGGTCAAATGATCCTAATTGAGGCTTAAATGGGTCTTAAATTGAACATAGAATGATCCTTGGTTTATGTGACTAATGTATGATATGTTTGAAGTGAAAATGAAATTTATAACTTAGTGAATGAAGGGATAATATCCAAGGACCCAAGGCATGAGCATAATGAGAATGAAGATGTTCATATGATTGTAGCTATGATTCAAAGAAGTTGAGTAATATGTATTAAGTGATAAATTGTAAATTAGAATTGGATATTATGAGATCATATGAGGTTAGAAAAGAGATGATGAGAAATTGAGTTATAATATAGAGTAACCAAGTGTTCTTGAGGTGTAAGCTTATGAATAAGCTAGATACATACAAAGGGTAAAGATTGAATGGAGAATTTAGAATGATCATGTGAAAATGAAGTATAAATCTAAGATCAATTAGATAAATATGAAACATGAAATGAGAATAATCATAATATGTGAATTTAGAAAATATACTTGGGATTGTCATTGAGCATGCATTATACATTACACATATACATGTGTGTAAAACTGAATGTTTATGTGATTGGGCACTTAATAATGTGTGTGCAATATGTGTTTTTCATAATGATGATACAAGATAGAACATCCCCATCTAGACATTTCCAGATCATGGAAGCTAATGCTAATCTGGAGCGTACTGTGAGTAGACCTAGATGGTCTTACTTTATTACTTGTTTGTTTATATTATATATTGAATGATTATGAATGTGATTTGATTGTTGAATTCCAGACAATGAAGGTCTGATGATTGTGATGTATGAATGAGATATTGTAGTGCTCATTGAATGTTAATTAGACAGAATAAGTGTTTTCTCATCTTAAATGTTGAATGTCAAACTAAGATTCGATGACAATGTGAATGTGATAGTGAATACGATTGTGTGATATTGAGCACTTTCAATTGACTAAATATATATGATGTATTTCATTACATGAATGCATGAAACATAAAGGCAGTTGTGACCAGAGTAGCCATCGAAAAAGAGCTTAATGCTCCTAATGTGAAAAAGAGCCTAGAGCTTAGAAAATGATTAAGAGCCAAAGGTTCACTCTGTAAAATGAGCCCGGTATCCTCAATGGATACATAACAATTATTAATGAGCTCGGTATCCACAATGGATATGAGACAGTTATAGGCTCTCTGTCACAACAAAGTAACAATTGAAATTGAGTCTCATAAGCATTGCATATAAGATTGATATGTATGTTTGGATCCTAAAATGCACTGTATAATTGCTCTGATGTGAATTATATGATTATATGAATTGTATGTGATATGTGATCGAGTGAGCCATTGAGGATGGTCACTCACTGAGTTTGCAAAAACTTAACCAAAATTTTGCAATATTTTTCAGGCTTAGAAGAGTTACTCCATTGGGCAAATAGGAGTAAAACATCTGCTTTCAAGTAAGAGATAGAGGTCAGGATCGATTTGCGCCTACATATGTATTTTATTATATTACATTAAAATGTGTATTCATAAATGATTTGCAATATGTTTGTAAATGATTTTGCAATGTAATGAAATTATGACGACAAGTATTTTTATATTTGCAATGGGCCCAAATGGTTATTGAAATTCTGATGATTGTATCTGCGATTGAAAATGTTTCTGAATAAAAATGGGCCCGACTTGATTGTTGATTTCTGCACATATTTGTTGGTTCCAAAAAAAAATTTGTAATGAGATTTTATTGACTGACTATGCTAGCATGTCACCCTCGCAGGGTAAGTTCTCGGACATCACTGAGGATGTCAGGTACGTGTCTTGCAAGGGTGGGGTGCTACATTTGGTTGGTATCAGAACCCAGAATTACTATCTTATATAGGCATTTTTTGGAATATGTGTAAAGGTACATGCATGTCATAATAGGCAATAGCAACTGATCCCCAGTCTGATTTGCATTTATATAAGTCACAAACGTGAGCATGTGTTAAGATTTTGAGCTATTAGAAGCCCTAAAAAGAATGATGATTTGTCAGAATATGAGAAGAGAAAGGTTGATGGATATCTAGAAATGAGAAATAGTATATAGTTAGATATAACAAATAAAGATTCAACGTATTTGTATTGGTGGATGTATTATTGAATATGAAATCAATACTGTGTTTTCGTGATATGTCCTCGAATGTGATATAGATGTGAATACATTGTCATTGATTATTAGAAGCAAATAAGGATATAATTAAAAATGATGAGATTAAAGAGTACAACCCAAGTTGAAAGTGACCTTGAGAGGTTGAACTTGAACTTTAAATGATTGTTTGATAAATATGACAAGGGTTAAAATCCCCGATAAGAACATGTTAGTGAAATTGAGATCAAAATTGCATGATGATTTTAGACATTTATAATTCTAAATTGATTGAGGACGTACATGTGGAAGATGAAATAAATGACAATAGGAAGATAAGATAGACAGGAGGGAAGAATAAAAGGGGAATGAAGTAGACATAATTGACTTTATAAGAGATGAGTTATGTGTAGTAAAGAGAAAGTTAGAAATGCATATAAGAGAGGATTTTATGTACACATGAGATTAAGAAAAAGATGATGAATCAAATGGAAGAGTGAATGCACTTTATATGGTAGTTGAATTATTATGAAATGATGTAACACTAGAAGAGGTAAATTCGGAAATTTGAGGTAAAGCTAATGTTAACATATGTCAATGCGAGGAAACCCCGATCGTGGCAAAGGATAAAGAGAGAAATATTGTCTAGGATCAATTGAAATCAAAATATTACTATTGTAAGGTAATTGGTGTTCTGTCAGAAATAAATCTCTAAATAGAATGGGATGACCTTGACTGATAAGGATTATATGAACAATATCGATCATAGTAGCAAGAAATCTTCTTTCAAAGAAGAATTTCCCTGAATTTGGTTAAGATGCTCAGATGATTTAATTTAAGAACGATCAATGAAGAAACAAATCAGAAATGAATATGTAATGAATCAAAAGTGAATATTGGAGTCATATCCCTAGCGGAGACTCAAGCTTTTTTTATATTTTGTTTTATGTAAAGTATCCAACTATGTTATTGGATTATTGAATATAAGGAGACATTAATTGATAATATGAGGAGAATATAGTCCACATTATATTCTGTGTAAATATGTTCGGGAGATACAAATTTGATCTGATGAATGCGTTACAACCACAGGAAGTTAAGATTGCAAATAAATTGAAATGTGTCGAGAAACTAGTAAGAATAAATGGACATTAGAACAAATCAATGTGAAATCATAGGAAATAGAATAAATTAAGAAAATCATTCGAGAAGAAGAAGTAAATTGGGAAAATTGAAAATGACATGAGATAATACTACCTCATTAAAGAATTAGATTCTTAAAGAATTAAGAGAACAAATCATGGGCATAAGAAAATTTGGGTTACATCTGTTGGACTTAACAATGCCCCCGACAGTATTATCGTATTGAAGATTAAAGTGTTCCAAGCAAAATTGTATCAATTAGCGACTATGAGCATAGATGGTATTTTGAGTGTAATCGAAATGTAAAGAGAACATTTTGAATACTTGAGGAAATCTTACATATCATAAAGGTAGAAACAATTATATGACAAGTTCCATGAAAGTGAATCTTAGCTTGATCAAATAAATTATAGGGGAGGGGGGTGTATAGTATTTGAACATGGCATAGTGGGCGACCCAAAGAAAGTGGAGGTGATGATAAAATGAGAAACTACAAGGAATATATGAGAGATTCAGAGTTCTTTAGAACTAGCTGCATATTGGATACTACTATGGACTATTAAGGGGTTTTACTAATCTTATCCCTTGACAAAAATGTTTGAAGAAAAATATGTAAACTGTATGAATGAAGAATTAAAAAAAGGAATTTTGAGGAACTATAACCCCAATGTTAATTATGCCATTTGGATTTGAAGATTATGCAATATATAATGAAGTTTCATATTGGAGATTAACATACAATCTGTTGTAATAGTATAAAGTAATTTTGTATGCATAGAGATAATTAAAGTCTCATGAATTGATTTTGATACATGGTTTATAATTATTATAATAGAAATTGCTTTGAGAGCTTGGAGATATTAGATTTACAGAGACATTTCAGAAATGTACAGATCATTTAAGTTTGATGTAATTATTGAGTATGAAAGGATTGAATATAAAATCAAGACAATGAATAGATGGGAATTATTAAAGGAAAGATCAATTGTTTCTAAGAGTACCACCTTGGTAAGGTGTGCTCAAATAAGGAAAAAGGATAAACTAAGCTTGAATTGTATTGGTCCACATGAAGTTATTGAGAGCATAGGACCATTAATATATGAGTTTGTAGTACCAACAAAGATGTTTCAAATTCGTAATGTGTGATATGTGAGTATGTTAAGAAATACTGATTGATCTGATATAGTTGTATTGTCAACACAAGAAGTGAAATTTGTGAAGAATCTAAAATGTATTAAGGAACTAGTTAAGACAACAAGTGACAAAATAAGTGATCGAAAGACCTAGTGAGTCCATCGACTGTGGTCATTTGGAGGAAAGTATTCAAGCGATGAAGTTAAATAGGGAATGGAAGAGTATTTGAGGAAACAATAACCCTGCCTTCCTGGTCAATCAAATAAGAATTTCAAAGACTAAATTTCTTTTAAGGAGGGGACAATTGTAACATCCCATTATGCACATTCAGGCTAGAATAGTAAATATGAGAGATTATTGAGAGACTAGGAAATGCATTTCATGTCATGCATAATATGACATGCACATACACGTGAATATTGAATTTTGCACATGAAACTGATTATACATGCATTCATGGACATTTCGTGTATAATTATTTCTAAAAGTGATTGTTATAGAGAATTATGGTTTTATGTGTTGAAAATCGATTTGGAGAATGTATTTAGTGATTTAGAAGTTTGGTGAATTTTAGGAAAAATGTCAAGTGGCAAGTCAATTATAAATCGAAATAGAAATAAGAGTCAAATAATAGTGAAGAATTTTTTAGATCACTTTAGAAATTATGAGAAGATGGTATTGAAACTTGTAGAGACATATGGAGTAAACTTGAATTGTGTTACATCTTCTAAGATATGAATCTTTAAAATCTCTAGAGTCTGTTATTAGTTGGGTCCTGTAACTAACTCCAACTAACAAACGTTCTAGTACATTCCACAATTTTATCGTCTTCCTTAGACAGAATCCCATTGTCTGAGTATATTCTTCAATTACATCATCTTGCTAAGACGAAATCCCTTTGTCTAAGTATATTCTTAAATTACATCATCTTGCTTAGACGAAATCCTTTGTCTAAGTATATTCTTCAATTTCACGTCTTGCTTAAATGCATCTACTTCTTCTGAATCATTTTGTTCGACCCTTTCATTTGTTCCCTTTATTTAACCCATTCGTTTGTTCCCTTTATCTGAACCATCCATCTGTTACCTTTATCCGACCCTTTCGTCTATTCACTTTAATTGACCTATTCGTCTGTTCCCTTTAACTGATCCATTCAGACTTGATAACTTCTTCTGATCTATCCAGACTTGATAACTTCATCTGATCCATTTAGACTTGTTAGCTTCATCTAATCCATTCAGACTTGATTACTTGTCTGATTCATCTTAGTCTAAATCACATCATCTGATTCATCTAAGACTGAATCATTTCATCTGTTCCCTTCATCTAATCCCTCTGAGACTTAGTCATTTTATCTGATGCTTCTCAGACTTAATCATTTCGTCTGATCCATCTGATTGAGACTTAGTCATTTTGTTTGATTCCATTTCATCTGATCCATTTGACTGAGACTTAGTCATTTTGTCTGATTCATCTCAGACTTAATCACTTCGTCTAAACCATCTGAGACTTAGTCATTTTGTTTGATTCATCTCAGACTTAATCACTTCGTCTGATCCATCTTAAACGCTTCATCTTGTTCATCTTTTACTTAAGTATCATCTTGATTGATGAACTATGCCACATATATTGTTCTACACACTTAACAAATTCATCAAAACAGTTCACACATTCCCATTATTATTATTATTATTTGACTTTCATCAAAATTAATAGGGGAAGTGAAGTCTTCTTGACTTAACAGACTCATTTCACGTTTCTTTTGTACTTGAAAGACTGAGTTACCTTCATGGAATTTTGATTCACCGAAACCTTCACTAGAGTTATATCTTACTTTCATTTACCTTTTGCTACTCCAACTTTGTTATCTATTTCTTTTGCCTAAAAAAAACCTAACCTAAACCACCTTTAAGATGATCTATGTGGGTGCATGAGAGTTAGGATTCTTGGAGACTCTTGAAGAAGCCATGGATAAATAAGTAAGTATAAGCACCACTCTTCTTGAATTGATGAATAAAACATATTTTGATGATGGTTAAGAGTTAAATGTTCATAAAAATGAGAATGGTACATGCTAAAACGTGGATCAGAAATTTGGATAGATTCAAGTCTTGCCTTGGTATTTTGATGGATAATAGATTAGGGAATGACATAATGTTGGATTGAGTGAGTGAATGGTGTTTAAAATGTGCTTGAGAAATATTAGTTGTGACTTTTTCCTCTGAATATGCTTCTGTATTTTAACCGTAACTTGTTCTGTAGTTATGAAAATAAGATGGTTTTTAATTTGGATTAAATTGGAGATATATGGCTACATTTTGCATGAAGACATCAAATTCAAATTCTGTCATTAAAAGTTTCTAATTTTGACTTGAAGTTGAGTACTGGGTGTAAAAAAAAGTGCAGAAAAACTAGATACATAATAAGTTCTTGTTCTATTTTCTTAATGAATTAATGTGAATCTATTTGGGTGTTTTTGTGATCAAATAAAACGAGTCTAGAGCTAAACAAAGGGATTAATGTGGTGTTTTGAAATTTGAAGGATCAAGGTCATAGTTAGAAGTGAAATAAAAGTGAAAATGAAGGGATAATATCAAAGGACCCAAGGCATGAACATAATGAGAATGATGATGTTCATATGATTATAGCCATGATTCAAAGAAGTTTATTAATATGTATTAAGTGATAAATTGTGAATGAGAATTGGATATTATGAGATCATTTGAGGATAGAAAAGATATGACGAGAAATTGAGTTATGATATAGAGTAACCAAGTGTTCTTGAGGTGTAAGCTTATGAATAAGCTAGACATGTACAAAGGGTAAAGATTGAATGGACAATTTAGAATGATCATGTGCAAATGAAGTGTAAATCTAAGTTCAATTAGATAAATATGAAACATGAAATGAGAATGAGCATAAGATATGATTTTAGAAAATATACCTGGGATTGTCATTGAGCATGCGTTATACATTACATATATACATGTGTGTAAAACTGAATGTTTATGTGATTGTGCACTTAATAATATGTGTGCAATATGTGTTTTGCATAATGGTGATACAGGATAGAACGTCTCCATCCAGACGTTTCCAGATCATAGAAGCTAATGCTAATCTAGAGCGTGCTGTGAGTAAACCTAGATAGTCTTACTTTATTGCTTGTTTGTTTATATTATGTATTAAATGATTATGAATGTGATTTGATTGTTGAATTTCGGACAATGAAGGTCCGATGATTGTGATGTATGAATAAGATATTGTATTGCTCATTGAATGTTAATTGGACAGAATAAGTGTTTTCTCAACTTAAATGTTGAATGTCGGACTAAGGTCTGATGACAATGTAAATGTGAATGTGATAGTGAATTTGATTGTGTGATATTGAGCACTTTCAATTGATTGAATATATGTGATGCATTTTATTATATGAATCCATGAAACATGAAGGCACTTGTGGCCAGAGTAGCCACCGAAAAAGAGCTTAATGCTCAGAATATGAAAAAGAGCCTAGAGGTCAGAAAGTGATTAAGAGTCAAAGGCTCACTATATAAAATGAGCTCGGTATTCCCAACATATATGGGACAGTTATTAATAAGCCCGGTATTCACAATAGACACGAGACAGTTATAGGTACTCGGTCACAACAAAGTAAAAAATTGAAATTGAGTCTCATAAGCATTACATATAAGATTGATTTATAGGTTTGATATGTATGTGATATATGATCGAGTGCACGATCAAGGATGGCGACTCACTGAGTTTGCAAAAACTCACCCAAAATTTTGCAATATTTTTTAGGCTTAAAAGAGTTACTTCGTTGGGCAAACGGGAGTAAAATATCTGCATTTAAGTAAGAGATAGAGGTCAGGATCGGTTCGCGCCTGCATATGTATTTATTGTATTACATTAAAATGTGTATTCGTAAATGATGTGCAATATGTTTGTAAATGATTTTGCAATGTAATAAAATTATGACTAGAAGTATTTGTGTATTTGTAATGGGCCCAAATGGCTATTGAAATTCTGATGATTGTATTGCTGCGATTGAAAATGCTTTTGAATAAAAATGGGCCCAACCCGATTGTTGTTTTCCACACATGTTTGTTGCTTCAAAAAAAATTTGTGATGAGATTTTACTGACTGACTGTGCTAGCATGTCACCCTCGCGGAGCAAGTTCTCAGACATCACTGAGGATGTCGGGTACATGTCTTTTGAGAGTGCCGTGGTACAGTTCATATTTTGTTCAAAATATTTAAAGGACTTTAGATTAGAGTTGTCTTACTCTTAGATATTTCAACCTTAAAAGACTTTGAAGGGGAGTACATTATAGATCTTTGACAAAGGATATGTCTTACATTGTTATTAGGATTAGACTTGATACATTTAGGCATTGTATTATGGCTACCATAATATTGGTTGATGCCTGCAGACACTTTTTGTGGCAACTGATGATGTCACTTAGTCTATAATATGTTGTTATAGTTCCTCAATCTATATTTCCTATCTCTTACCTAAGAGAATTCTTAAGGTAAGAGATTAAGTAAGAATTACATAATTTATATCAAAACTTATATGTAATATTGGTTTTCCTATTTTTAAATTATTATTAAGTTAACTTAAAGACAGTGACTAACATTTTAACTAATTTGATTGTTGTTAAATAAAACAAAAAATATGAGAGATTAACTTATGTTATTGTGGAATTTGTATGGGGATTAGAAACCTAGACTAAAGATTATGGCAAATCCATAAGATTAAGTTGTTCAGATATTTAATATATAACATATTATTATTGACACATATGATTGGTAGTGTAAGCAATCGAAATTTTTTTGGATATATAGTTATGACCAAGTGATGTCAAAACAATTTAACTCTTTGCCATCAATTTCTTCCTCCTATAACAAAATTGTGTATATGGAGACACATGAATAACATTCGATGCTCGTTTACAATCTAAGGATTATGGTGGGGATTAGTCTTGGTTAAGTTGTATACTTTTGAAATCTTATACCTTTTTTATGAATTTGAATCTAATCGTGTATTTGTAAGGTTATTGCCTAAATTTAGATAAATTTTATACAGAACCTTTAAATTTTCCTAAAAAGTTGAGTTTCCCAAAATTTTTATTTCTTACCAAAGGAATTGAAACATAGAACCTATAACAAAAATTTTCATTTTGCTATGGTCCATTTTCAGCTGGTCAATTTCAAATTAGTTATATGTATTACACTTCAGGGATTCATTTATTTGATCAATGGTCTCCATCAATAGAATAATTTTAGTAAATTATTATAACTAACAAATTAAAATAATCATCACAAAATTAAGCAATAAAGATTTGGGACTTTACAAATTGTTGAAAACTTTGCAGGATTCTATAAATTTGATGAATAATTTTATAAAAATTTAAATTGGTGAATAATTAATGCAATAAGTTAAAAAAATTTAAATTGATGAATAATTAATGCAATAAGCAACATAAGGCTTTAAAACCTTATCATTTTGTATTTCATTAAAAAAATTTAGTTTTATGCATTTTTTCTAATTTCGTAAATTTTTTAAATTGATATTTTTTAAATTCTCTAAAAATAATTTCGTTAAATTTTTTTAATAAAAATAAGTTTACTTTGGTATTGTTTCTTAATACATGTTCAATTAAGTTGTTGCATGCTTGGAGATACCTAATTTTTGCTTAATTATGATTTTAATATCTTGATTTTTGGATCAAAGTTGTATATCTTATGTATAAATTGGTTTCCCTTTAATAAAATCAGCTATTGAATCTTACTATTTTTGTATATAAATTAACTTAATTTTATGAGATCACTCTTTAATTTCTCTCCATGAAATTAACTAGGTTATAACTATTATTGGTGGTTGTGTACCGAAATCATTATAATGATTCAACAAGTTGCTTGTCTTCCTTAATTGAAAAGATAAAATAAAATAATATTAGGTTACATGACAAGACGTGAAAAAAAAGATAATGATCATTTTCTTTTAACCTCGTTAGGGAATAGGGCAATATAACTCTGCATTTGCCATACAACATATCTATATTATTAATTCCCTCAAAATTACATGACATATGTCCACTGTTTTCCAATATCGCGTGAAAATAATTGGGTCCTTCATCGATGAATGGGGAGTGATCGAAACAATCTCATATTTGATGATCTCACATTCTCTCTAAATGATGTTGGTCTAGTAGCTTTAGTTTCCCAGACAAAATGTTATTTTTCTAGTAATTTCTATGATGTAGCTCTTGTATGATGACTAAATATATAGAGAGTTCAAACAATACAGTTTTAAGTTCCAGCGCAAGTCATCCACAACGTATTGTCTTTACATACAGTAAACACTACTCAGGAAGAGTGGTAACAATCCATGCCCTCAGTTAAAGATATATCATGTATAAAAATATTTTTAAATTATATTTGACAATGTCCATTATTCACCAACATAAACATAAACACGTTCAAATAACAAATGAACCAACTACAGTTAAAAGCACATAATACCCACATTCTATCAAAACAACACGGATGAATATATAAGCATTTAACAATGAAATTTTTGGCGGACAAGATGAATTTGAGAGCAAAGCACCATGGACAACTAAACTCGTATAACTGAAGACGATGGATGATGGACGAGAGAAAAGGATGATGGATGATGATTTCTAGAGAGAAGATCGACAATGACAACGATAAAGAACAAAGAAAGAAGAAAACTTGACGTAGGGTAGTGAGGGGAGGGATTTTCGTGTAGGTTTAAGCTGAAATCGAAAAGATATCGTTTTAATTTAAATGAAAAATCAAAATACCGTTGGAAGCAATTTTTGTTAGTAATTTAGCAGATGCATAATTTCCTTGCCAACCATTGCCATCTACTTTTATGATGGACTTTATTATTCTGTTGCTATATTTCGTTGGCAAAATCTTAGGGATAATTTTGTCACACCCTTACTGACGGATATTTTGTCCATCACAAAAAATCATTTTTTTCAACAATTTTACCAACAAAAAATCAATTTTCCTTGCTAATTTATTACGGATTTTTTTCTTAATAATTTTCCGTTAGTAATTTGTAATTTTCTTGTAGTTAAAGAATATACAAAACTATAAATACATATCACCTCCAACATCTCTAACATTTTCTTTGATAATCAAAAATATGAACAATGGATTATCATTACAATAAGGTAGACACTTAGCTATATATTTTTCTCTAGTTTTTTAAATTCGCAATTAAAAGTAAACGTTTTTCAACAATTTTCATCACAAAAGGGTAAGCATTTGGCGAAATTTTTAGTAATCGTAACAAAATGTGGACCCTTTAGTGAAAATTGTCACTTGTGGACCCTTTAGTGAAATCATTTGGTGACGATTTTCACTAAAGGGTTCTCATTTTGTGACGTTTTAGAAATTGTTTCAAAATATGAACCGTTTAGCCAGGTTTTTCACAAACCTCACAAAATGTAGACCTTTAGCGAGATTTGATGCCAAAAGATCACCAAAATTGAACCTTTCAAAATTGTCCCCAAATGTGAAAAATAAGGAGGGGATGAAAACGGGAGTGGTGTTTAAAAAGAAAAGGTTCGTAGATTTTCATTCCAACTATGGCACTGAAATTGTTTCTGATCCCAACCCCAGCCCCAACCTCCAACCGATGTCGTCTTCCATCTCCCAATGTCCAACCACCGAGGTCCAATTCTCCTGGTGGCATAATTCCAATACAGAGAAATTCGAGCAGTGTCGGCAAGCCCAGCAAGAAATCGAAGATGACATCTATCGCCATTGCCGCTTCGATGCAATAGACAACATTGTCAATAAGAACGAGCCCACCGTAATGACGATGGCCACCAATACCTTCAAATCCAGGGAAACACCATCGTCTCCATCAAAGCCTTCAATTATGGGAAAAAATTCCAAATACTCCAAACCTGAAACCCATCTTGGATTTTGAAAATTCTCAAAAATTACAAAATTACCGTAACCAAAGGTTGAGGAAAAAGAAATCGATAGAAAAGCTAATATCAAGATTAGTGAAGACGGTCTCTCGTATGTGATCAACGACGCGCCGTTTGAGTTCAAGTACAGTTACGTAGAGGCGCCAAAGATGAGACGTTTGTGTTAGACAATTTTGTCCTTATGGACAATTTTGTCCATGTCTCATAAAATTAGACTAACATTAATTGCAATTTTAGTTTTTAAATAAATTACCGGTTAAGTTACGCCATTTGATCCTTATAAAGATAATAAAGTGACCTAATAAATGATCTAGATTAATGGGTCAAAGTTCAGGTGGAAAATGGGTCCCGATTAGTGTAGACCGAATCCATATCGATCTTGTGATGGGGAAGCCCGATATGGAAGCTATATAAAGGTTAAGGTCTCCTGCAGTTAATCAAGGAATCATTCACGAGCATAAGGATTCCTGACCCGTTAGGGAAGCTTGTGATTTGAGAAAATTGTAAAAAGACTTAGCCCGTGAGTCGGTGATCACTTTCCACTAAAGTCCCTGGGAGATCCGGAGACATTTGGAGCTCAGAATTGACATCGGAATTAGAGATGGAACCGAAATCTAGGTATTTCGCATTATCTTCATTTTTAATCCTTTCACGTAGATCCGGGACACTTAGTAAAGCTCTCCCTAT
The DNA here is from genome assembly GCA_027563575.1 of Erythroxylum pedicellare. Taxonomy (NCBI): domain Eukaryota; kingdom Viridiplantae; phylum Streptophyta; class Magnoliopsida; order Malpighiales; family Erythroxylaceae; genus Erythroxylum; species Erythroxylum pedicellare. Next base: position 11,366,196 of record JAOQMP010000210.1, read on the forward strand.
GTATAACACTTTGAAGCTAAAGGGGCCAGCGTTTGCACCTTTTAAACCCAACACAATGCCCTGGCCGTGGACAAATTGGGCACTATCGCTGGCGAGTAAGAAGTTGTTGAAAGAATTTGATTCGTTTCAATTACTGCCACCAAAATTGGTTTAGTCTCCCATTCCTTATTTGCCTAGTCTAGTCTGAGGTACACAAAGACTAGGGAGGAGATATTGGGTGAACCTTGGCATAGGAGGTTAAGTAGTTGGTTGATGGGTGGTTGAAGTCCAACCGGCAATTGCATATGGGTATGTATGCTTTAGTCTTCATTTTGTATTACTTTTGTTGGTGTTTGATTCCTAGTTCCTTTAATTAAGAAATGTGCTTAATTTGTGAAGTTAAGTGGAACTGGCATGTTCTGTTGGTTAAGGGATTCAATTAATCAGTTAATGTTGGAAATGAATCCGTAGGTTGCTGTTGGCTTTTCTGCTATTGTGTGGTTAATGTTGTTATGTGTATTGTATGGTAGAAATTGTAATTTGTGCACTGAATTCCTAATTGCCTCTGGTTTGGGGAGCCTGGAATGTTGAGCTTATTCAGCTTTCATCTTCGGCAATCTTTTGCATCTAACTATAATTCTGCTGTGGTGCCTTGTTTTGTGATGGTAAATCTCGTTAAAATTTTTTGTCTTCATTCATTTTGCAAGTAGAGATGGTTTCACTTATAACATATTGGATAATATTCATGGTCATTAGAAAAGGAGAAGAGTGTGTAAAATTAAATGCAAAGGTGTATATACTATTGATATGGATAATGTTTTCTAGCAATTAAAGGTGGGTTTCTATCTTACTAAGTTATGATTCATTTTTCATTTTCTTATGTTATGCTAAGCTTGATGATACCAAGTATCATTGAGTTTTAATTTTTATAATTTAACTCCTATAATCTTGTATTTGGTTGTTAGAGTAATTATTACATACAACTTACACTGCACCAGAGTTGTTAAAAATGGCATGGATATAACTGGTTACAGATTCTATTACTAGTAAAATTGATAAAAATGGATAATATATTTTAGGAGATAGTTAAGTAAATGAATACCTATGAATAGTCAAGTAAATGAATACCTATGAATATTGAAGGTGTTAAGTCAAAATGACTTCACGTCTAATAATTTTGATGACATTCAAATAATAATAATATTAGAAATTGTTGAACC
>JAOQMP010000210.1:11433533-11450170 GCA_027563575.1 Erythroxylum pedicellare
TAGTTTACTTAGTTATCAATTCTTTTCCTTTTTTGTGTGTGTTGTATATGACATTATATAACCATATTGTTAAAGGTTTAAAATACATTTTTAACCTTATCATTTTCATTATAATAAAATTAAAACTTTAAGATAGATTTTAAGTAGATAAAAAATAAACGAATTTAAAATTTCATTCTTAAATGTCATGTCATCGGTAATGTAACACTTTTTTTATCATTTTTTAAAATCAATTAATGGCTCTCAGTGGGGCCTAAATGACTTATTTAAAACTTAAAATTATTAATACTTTTTAATTAGCTCAAATTATGTATCTTAATTAAAGCCAAAATGCCTCTCTTCTCTCTAGTTTATCCGAATTTTTCTTATCTTGTCATCAAGAATCAAAAGTAAGGTTGAACTCCAGTGATGGCTCCAAACCATTTATGCACGAGCTCGTGCACGAAGATTACATTGTTGACAAGCTAAAAATGACATCTCTGGAATGAATTTATAAGTCAAGAAGTGAAAATCCATCTCTTAAACCCCCAAGTCAATCATATGTTGTTGTAAAAGTGCTTCCTTTTCTCGTTTGCCAACTCTTTAGACCCTAGAGAATCTCCTCTTCAGGTTTTAGTCTCCAGCCAAAAACCCTTGCAAAAGTCCAAATGTAATTTTCTTTAATATCCCTGTAAGAACCGTAACTCTTTTACTCCAAGCTACTCCTAGGATCTAGAAACAATATTCACCTTCTCAGAAAGACAAAACTTAGAACAAAAACAATGGCTTTGGTTTATTGGGGCCATACTAAAGATGTTAATAATTCGTAATAAGAGATGTAAGAGGGAGATCAGTGGTGATGACGTCAAAGTTTTAGTGAACGATAAACCGAAGTGGGACTCTTCTGCTTCTGACTTGAGTGCTTTTGAAATGAGCTTCTCTTGCTCTTTCAATAGGAGGCCTAATAATGTAGTTTGGTTAGAGAATAACGAAGATATAATTTTGGATTTAGACACAATTATCCTTTATCATCAAAATATGTAATTTGAGTAGTAGGCAGCCTCCAGGTAAGGAAATATTGTCAAATTCAGTCTATATGGCTAAGTGATGGATTGGGTGAACTTTTGAGAAGTCAATAAACACTTTTCTTCACCATAAAAACTTTTCTTAAAAATGAGTGTTTGGCTATAAAATAAAAAAATACTTCTTTAATAGACATGACTTTTTGGTAATCAGATTACAGCTTTTTATGAAGCTCAAATTTAGAATTTATCAAAAAAGTCTCTTAAATGACTTTTTCGAGTATATTTTTCATATCAATTAATGAGCTTATTTTTTAGTCTTTTTGTCCTTTTGTTTTACACATAATTCCCACAATACAATAAAATGCATAATTTATCATTTATTTACCTATTTATTTAACTTGAATATTTATTTTAGGATTTATATAACATTATTTGGCTTTTTTATATGTTTTAATATTTATTTTTTATATTAGTTTTACTTATGTTATAATTCATATAAAATATTTAGTAAGATATACTTTTTTGTGTTTTATATGGTTTAAAACTATATAATAATTAATATATTGTGCTTTTCAGATTGTTTAATATACTTTAAATAATTTTTATATGCATAAATAATTTTTATTACAAAAAAATATAGTTAAAATTAAAAGTATTTTTTATTTTTATGTTGCCAAATAGTCTACTGTATGAAACTTTTTTTTAAAAAGCTATTTTTTAAATGATAGTCAAACAATCAACTGGCTTCTTAGAAATGTTCTTCTTAGAAAAAATCTACAGAAAAAAGCTTTATTGACAAAAGCTCTACTGGTATAAGCCCAACCAAACAGATGTTAAATCAGATAGAGGCGAGATAGTAGACATAAGCCAAAGAAAGGATTAGGTTATGGATTTTAGTTAAAGACTTAAGTAAAATAGTTAAGCTACAGAATAATTTAACTAATTAAAATTTTAATAATTTTAAAATAATTCATTTAAACTCCACTATATCACGTGAAATACATGTTGTAGTGGAGCCCACAAACTGATTTTAAAAAATAATAAAAAGTGTCACATTAGTAATAACGTAGCATTTAATGAATGAAAGTTTAATCCTGTTTAATTTTTTATTCACTTAAGATCTATTTTTTATGTTTTGAAAACGTTAGGGTTGAAACTAACTGCTTTGAAATATTAGGACTTATGTTGTATTATGATAGAAATGATATGTGTTAAAATGTACTTCTAGCCTATTGTTAGATTAAATGAGGTTTTAACTTATAGTTTTGATAATAATAAAATATGTCACTATTAATTTTTTTAATCCTTGGTGATATTAGTAAGTCAGTGTGTAAAACATCAAGTTCAATGGAAAGATAAAGTTATTAAAATGAGTCAATTGAATCAATTGAGCAATCAAAGCATGAAGAGAATGAACAAAGTAAACATATGTTTAATTTAAGTGAAGAACCACGAACAAGGAGGAATCAAGTATGTCAAGACTTGAGAAATCATTATAATCCTTCTGATAATCTTGTACTATCCATCTCAATGAATTAAAGGTTCAATCATTACATCATTATTTGCATATATGGTATAATGTATAAATCTTTTTATAATAAAGAGGAAATATGTTTTTATCATTAAAGAAAACTTCCTAATCTTTAGACCAAAATTTGGTGAACTTTTAAAATGTTTTTGAATTAATTTTTTGCTAAAAGAATGTGTTTATTTAATGATAAGTATTAGATTTTTAAATAGAGTGGTCGATCAAGTGCCTTTCAAAAAACATATATCTTAAGTTTGTAACCATATTGGTTAAGCAATGCGGCATACTAATTGATCAATGTGCTAAAATTTTCAATTAATGCTATTATTATTAGTCATTATAATAACTATTTTTATTGTTAACCATTATTTTACATTATTTTGAACATAATAAACCATATATGAGTTGGTGAGTGATCTTAGGTATACTAGAGAGTTTCAAAGAGCCTTGAGAGACTAGAGAGTGCATGTGTTCATTATATAACATATATTGTGCTTTCATTCACTGATGTGAGCAAGAAGAGTGCTTTCAGTCACTGATGTGATCAAGAGGAGTTTTTGAGTTGTATAATTTTCATAATTGGAGAGTTAAGATACACTTTATAAGGGTTCCTCTTAGCCTTTAATAAGAATTCTAAAAAGTTATTCTTTTATGGTAAAGCAAAATGAATGTAAGGGTTTATCTTCATGCATAGCAAAGAAGATATTATATAGATGCCTACTTTTCACTTATTAAAAAAAGAAGATAGTGAATTCTTAAAACGATACTGAGGACTGAAAGCTAATGATTATTCAGTTGAATTATTATAAATCGATTTTGTCTCTCTTTCTCTACTCTCTTTTGTTATTATTTGGTTTTTTATGATTATTTTTTTGTATAAAGTTATCATATGCATTAATTGGAATGAGAAGTTCATTCATTAGTTCAAAAATAGGACAAAACATGAACGCACACAATTTACTTCACTCTTGAGTTCCATTTAAGGATTAACACATACATTCTTTAGTAAGGAAGAAACTTTAACATTTTGGGCTATGTTAACATGACAGTAAAACACTTCTAACTTTCTTATTCTTTCAACGTAATATCCTGCCTCTTAAAATTGTTAAGAGATTAAACTGTTAGATTGAGTCACATGAGTTATTTCACTTAAGAATTTACAAGGTGCATTTCATTCACATGCATAATATTTGTATACGCATATGAATCATGATCTAGAGAACATTGCAAGATAATATATGCACTTAATTGACATATTCCAGGGCATGGAATAAAAATGAATGTGATATAAATGTGCATTCCCAATGTTTTGCATTTTGATTTACCAATAACATGAATTAATGAATTATAATTAGTGAATTGGAATTTATTGTTACAATTGAGAAATTGATGAGGTGTTATGTGCATCTAGTCTAAGAAAAATGTTAAAGAGTTAGACAAATTGATTCGTGAGAATTTAAGTTGATTAGGCCTATGAAATGGTGACATGTGACATTGAAAATAAGTGACAAATGGCTCAGTTAATTGGATGACAAGTGGCTTGAGTATATGAGGGACAAGTGGCCTTTTAAATTTGTGACAAATGGTACTTTAGAATTGTGACATGTGGAGCTTAAGAATGCTGACATGTGGAGCTTAAGAATGGTGACATATGTATCCTTATAATTAGTGACATATGTAGCCTTACAAGTAGTAACATATGTAAGCTTAAAATGAGTGACATGTGAAGCCTAAAGTAAGTAACACATGGACCAATATAATAGTAACATATGGACCAATAGAAGGATAATATATGTACCAATACTATGATGACACATGGACCAACGGAATGGTAACACATGGATTAGTTTGACCTTCTTGAATTTTCTAGAGAAAATGGATGAAAAAGGCAATATAAGAGAGAGAAAAACAAAATGAGAAGAGAAGGAAAGAAAAAAGGAAGATAAGAAGGAAAGAAGTTATCAAGGTAAGTTGAAATTCTTGTTTCAATTTTATCTTTCTCTTTCTAGCTGTCTTTCATATCCTTAAAGCATGAATATGAAGAAACTCAAAGAATGAAAGTTGTAGATATAGGTATTAGCTTGACCTCTGTGAAAGTGGCTTGGAAAAATAGTGACTAGAGCTCGAATTATGCTTGTTATTACATTTGATAGACCCCTATGCAGGAATCTTGTATTATTTCCTGATTTTTTAGGACCATAGAGTCTGAATTAGTGAGGTATGAAACATGAAAAATGATTATTGATGTTGTTTTAAAAGGATATGTTGTTTGTGTAATTCTTAGATATATTAAGACTAATGGAAGTCTAGTTTCATAGGACACAAGAATCATGGCATTTGGATCTTTGTAGAGAGAGTTATGATTAAAAGAAGACAACTTGTTCATAAAGGAACATTAGGAAGAAAAGGAAGTAAACATTGCACATAAAGTTAGGTTAGCTTAATGGTTGCGGAGACATTGAGTTGAATTAGTAAGTGAATTATTAACTTATTTACATATGTTAGAATAACATTTATGATGATTGATTGGGGATGATTTTGGTTGTGGTGTTGGTGTTGAATGTGTGTTAGGAATTTAATGAATGGATTGGTTATGTTCTATTTTGTTTTTGATGCTTGAAAGACCATAATTTGTGAACTACCAAATGAATGATTTGAATTGGAATTAGAGATGAACTAATGAGGAATTGAAGCATCTTTGAGGTATAATTGAGGCATAATTGATGAACTATCTTGAAGGTGTCAAAATATAAAAGAAAAATGGAAGGAAAATGAAGGTGAACTTTTGGATCACCCATCCCACGATCGTGGGAATTGTATTAGTCCCTTCCCACGATTGTGGAAATGCTTGGCAGAGAGTACAAATTGTATTTTGTGTTCTTGTTGAATCATATAAGGATAAGGCACTATACATAGGTGTATTTGGACTTGATTGAGGCTTAAAATGAACTTAGTTTGATGATGAATCAATTGGTTAAGTGTTTGATGAGTTTAGGTTATTAATTGATGTTATAATTTAAGGAATGGATTGTATGTGAAATGATCCCAGTATCCACAACAGATATGTGACAATTAAATAGGTGCTCGGTCACAATAAAATAAAAATGAAAGTGGAGTCTCATGTGCATTTGCATCCATATCTTTACATGTACCATATGAATATTTGCTAAGAATGACTGAATTGAGTGGATATAACGATATGCTATATTTGTGTATATGTGGATGATATGAATGAGATGAAATGAATGATTAGATTATCTTGAAATGATTATATGAAATGTTTGTATTCATAATGGGCTTGTTGAAATATGATGAATACTATAACCAGGGACTAAATTCTGAACGATATGATATATAGGATTTGATGCTGAATGATATTTATGTCTGTTTAAATAAGCACATCGATGATGGTTCACTCACTTAGTTCGCAAACTCATCAAAATTACAACTTTGATTTTCAGGTTTAGAGGAGACCTAACTAGCCTAGTTGAAGCAACTTATGCATTTAGACATAGGCCATTGTGGGATTAGTTGTACCTGTAAAAGTATTAGTTATGTTGTATCAAGGATTGTATCTCTCAATTGTTGTATATTTTACATGTGAATTTTGGAAATGTAATTACATTTGAGAACGTATATGTTTGTGAATAAAAAGGGGACAATATGATTATTGGAATGTATAAATGCGGATTATGAAATGTAATGTTACAGTGTAAATTATATTGTGAATGAAATGACAGTGTGAGCTTTTGGCTATGAATGAGATGAGGCAATCTAGTTCTACGATATTTGTGTATGTATGATGTCATAATTAAGTTAGTGATGTGACTGCTCTAACATGCCACCCTTGTGGGGCACATACTCGGATATTCTCCAGAATGTCGGGTATGTGTCCTATGAGAGTGGGATGTTACATTTAGATCTGGGGAGCTTTTGAGTTCTCCTAATACGGCTAAGTTCAATCAGATAGATAAGGGTAGTGGTGGATTAATTGGTTAGAAGATAGTATTAACCTAACGAGAGCCTAATTACATGGAGTCTCTTGAAAAAGAATGTATAACACCGATTACTGCTATAGAGAAGGAAGCAGAATCAGTCATAGATGTAGATGCTCGCAGTCAGAATATAGTGGCTAATTCTAAAAAGGGTGTGGGTAGGAAAAAAGGCAAGAAGAAAAAGCATAAAGGGGTAATTTCCCTTAGGTGTCTTTTTTAGTTTTGTCTACTAAATGCTGATTCTAATTTGGAACACAAGGAGCCTTAATGACCTCCTTAGGAAGCAATTGGTATAGGAAGTGGTATTAGACAAGAAACCTATTTGGTTGGACTACTAGAAAAAAAAGGCTAGTGCAGTTCAGAATGGGATGGTTCTTTTAGGAAAATTTTCTCTAGTCATACCTATCACTATAATGGTAGGATTTTTTGTTGGTCCAATACAGATAAGGTGGAGGTTCATCTTGTCAAGATGGGTGAGCAATTCATACATTTACACTGTTGGTTAATTGGTAATTTCCATTTTGAGGTTACAATTATTTATTCTTCAAATTTTATGTTTCAAAGAGTTAAGTTGCGGGAGGAGATGCAAGCTATATATGCGGGTATGCAAGATTCGTGGGTGGCCTTAGGTGATTTTAATTGATGTCTAAAATCAGATAAAGTAGAAGGTGGTGTGGGTTGTTATATGGAAACAGGGAAAGAACTAAATAAGCTAATACAAAATACTGATTTGGTGGATCTTAGAGGTCTTGGTAGATGGTTTACTTGGGAAAATAAACAGAAGGGTAACCTATTTATAAGGAAAAAATTAGATAGAGCTATGGTAAATCAAAGATGGTTCAATTCTCTCCCTAAAGCTTCGACAGTATTTGGTGAACCTATGTTCTCCGATCATGCTTCTATTTTCGTTAAACAGATATGAGATGGTCCTAAGATAGGGGCCCGTTTCAGTTTTTTCAACGAATTAACTTAGATTGAAGGATTTATGGTAGTGATTGGCAAGGTCTAGGAAGGAGAGCTGGTAGGGTATAAAGCCTTCCAACTTATGCAGAAATTGAAGCTAGCAAAAGTGGCTATTAAAGAATTTAGTAAAGGCAGATCTCAGGATGTAAAAGAGCTAAGGAAAGTATTGACAGAGATTCAATAGAGGTGTTATTTAGATCCACTTTTAAAATTTCTCGAAGCAGACTATATAAAGAACTATCATAAAGCTCTTAAATTGTAGGTCTCAATCTCTAAGCAGAAAGCGAGGTAGATTTGGCTTAAAGAAGATGACATGAACACAAAATATTTTCAGGCATTGGTGTTGGCCCGGAGAAATACAAACACTATCACGGTTCTAAAAGATGGGAAGGGGAATATGATAACTCTACAAAAGGAGATTGCTGACCATATCCGAGGCTATTTTATCAAGCTAATGAAAAGCACAGAAGTCCAAAAGAATGGTTTTGGAGTGAGGAATGTGATGGAGTTCTGGTTTAGTCAAGATATTCAGGAGATGCTGAATGCCCCATTAACTACTCAATAGATGAAAGAGGTAGTTTTTTGATAACATAGCTCGAAAGCGCTGGGTCCTAATGGTTTTTTGACAAGATTTTTCCAACAAACTTGGAATATAATGGCCCCTTATTAAGTTATACAGTATTGGAGTTTTTTTTTTTGCTTCTGGATCATTATTAAAGGAGATTAATTATACTTTCATTTGTTTGATTCCGAAGAAGGATAAACCTGATATGATCACGAATTATCAGCCTATCTCTTGTTGCTCAACAGTTTATAAAATTATTGCCACTCTACTGGCAAAAAAATTAAAAAGAAGTAATGTTGAAGGTGGGGAATGTGGCATAAGGAGATTTCCTGCCTTCGAGACGCATTGAGGATAATATATTGTTACTTCGAGAGTTTTTAGGGTAATATCATACTGGAAAAAAGATTAAGAGTTGTGCATTGAAGATAGACCTTTTTAAAGCTTATGATACTATTAGCTGGGATTTTTTGAAAGATTGCTTGGAAGCCATCGGACTACTTAATAGATTTTGCCATTGGATCCTTCAATGTATTCAAACCACTTCAATGAGTGTTTAAGTCAATAGGATTATGACAAAACCATTTATTAATAGTAGAGGGATTAGGCAAGGGGAACCTCTCTCCCCTTACTTATTCATTCTAGCTATGGAGAGTTTATTTAGGCTTATTTCAAAACTTTTTGAAAGTAATGGTTTGTTTCAATACCATCACAAATGTAGGGACTTGAAACTATCACATTTGTTGTATGCTGACGATGTGATTATGTTTTGCAAGGCTGAACCTCATGTCATAAGGATGATGATGAGCTTGGTGAACACTTTCTCGCGATGGTTGGGGATGACGATAAATGTGCAGAAGAACGGAGTTTATGTTTCCTCTAATGTTTTAAATGAGGAGTGGATATGCAACATGGTGGGTTTTTCCCTGCAGGCAACTCCTTTTCATTACTTAAGAGTGCCAATCATATCGGGTAAGCCAAAATTCTTAGATTTCTTGCCATTACTAGAGAGGTTGAGAGTTAGAGTTTTTGCTTGGCAGAATAAGTTTTTATCATTAGCTGCTAGAGCCACCATCATTTTGTCTGTTTTGAATAGTATACATATCCATTGGGTAGCTCATATGGTTATTCCTAAAAGAGTGATTAAAGAAATGGAAAGGCTACTAAAATCTTTTATATGGAATGGTAATACCGAAAAGTGTAAAGGGGCCAAGGTCAAATGGAATGAAAATATTTTACCAAAAAGCGAGGGGGATTAGGAGTTTTATCGATTACCCAATTACAACAGGTCTTGCTAATGAAGAGAATTTAGAGATTATTTCTTGATAAGGAAGCGTTAGGGGTTAAATGGGTGCAAACCTACCGTCTCTCTGTCCAAACCTTTTGGCAACTTCAACTGAACAGAGACTATTCTTGGATCTTTAAGAGTTTATTGAATATTAGGGAGAAGATTTACCCCTATATGAAGTATAGGGTTGGGAATGGAGAAGATATAAGTTTTTGGTTTGATAACTGGATTGATTTTAGTCCCTTATGGTTATGAAATAAATTACAAGTTCTAAGAAGTAGGATTCCTAAGGAGGAAAAAGTTGCAAGGTTCATCCAAGAGAGGGATAAGATAAACAATATCAGGTTTTTTCATTTACTGGAAAGCTACTTTTTTGACTTTCCTACTGATATTAGAATGGATAGCTTGACATGGACTGCTCATGTTAGTAGTGATTTCACTAAAAAATCAGCTTATAGTATAGAGATGGCTCCAATGGTTGCAGTCCAATGGGCAGATGTAGTTTGGAAGCAGGTTATGCGCCTAAAATCTGCAATCCTCTTGTGGATAGCGATTAAAAATAGGTTGAGAACAAAAGACCATTAGTTTGGAATTTTTGATCCCCTTTGCGTTTTATGTAAACTAGAAAATGAGAGTAGAAACCATCTATTCTTTGAATGTGAGTTTAGTAAATTAGTGTGGAGTAGGATTTTACATATGATTATAATTCCAAGGTTCTCATTTGTATATGATGAAACATTGAATGACATCATTAGGTACTCCAAACCTGGTCAGTGGGATAGTCTTATTATTAAGACATCCTTTCTAATGATGGTCTATTATATTTAGAGGGAGAGGAATAAAAGAATTTACAAGAAAGAGGAGCTTCATAAATATAAACTAGTTGAGACGATAGTAAATTTGAATAGAGAGACGTTGATAGCTAAAGGGAAGCAAAACTACATCAACCATGAACTTAGATTGATTTGGTCAATCTGATTTTTGAAGTGTAATTTGTGTACATGTTAAGTAATGTAGTTGTTCTCATTTCTTCTTGTAGGATTCTTGTAGGATCCTTGTAAAAGATATTGTATAAGTTTCATCTTTCGTAATATAATTTAGTTTTAATTTAAAAAAGTGGACCAATTTCTTAAGAAAGTCGGGACATTTCTTTAAAACATAGAAAGTGGGGTGATAGGGTTAAGAGAGGGGCATCTTCCAAGATCATATTCTTCCTAATGTACAATAGAATTGTAAGAATAAAGGTGATAACTCATCACTGACTAAGTAGAGTTAGTGAAGGAAGTTTATAACTTCTTACTAACTTGATGGATTATGACTTGATCCCATAATTCTTATAAGCCTATATGCAAACATGCTTAATTTATTTGACATCATGCATATTTAATAATCTATTAGAATAGAGTTATGAGAGTTTCATTAACGTCTCATTACAAAGAAGTTTCAATTAGGAAATTGTTGACTGTTGCTTTGTAAAGAACATCAAGTGTATATATATATATATTCGTTTCTCTTGATCAAATTATGCATACAATTATATGTTTAAGTATGACTAAATTAAGTTTGTTGAACCTAAGTTTTGTTAGCTCAAGGAATATGATTAACAATTTTGATGATAGCTATATAATATTTCAAAATTCAAATTAGATTTATTTCTTTGTATAATTAATGGTCTTATTCTCAAAAGGAAATAAAATCATAAGAAATACGTTTTCTTTGTTGTAAGAACCTTCATTATGAAATTACCTTTTTAGAAATGGTTTATCCAAAAGGATCCTACAAATTATGAAGGTCATATATTAGCCTTGTGATTACTAGAAGATTTTTGGCAAAGATGACATCGAAGTTATTTAGATTTAAATCTATCCAGTTGATTAAAGATGCAAGTTAAACAATGGTTAGTTGAAGAAATTGACTATTTAAGGAAGATCAACAACACATATGAATTAAATACGTAATAGGGATAAATATCAATATGCAACTTCTTAGCCGTTGCTATTTCTACTCCTGCTAATAGTTTAGCACATTCTTTATTGTTATTATAGGGCCCTGAAGCACAAGGAGATTTTACTTGTTGGTGTCAATTAGATGGTCTGTGGACTTTTGTTGCTCTCCACGATGTCTTTGGGCTAATACGTTTTATGTTACGTCAATTTAAACTTGCTCGATCCGTGCAGTTGTGACCTCATAATGCAATCTCATTCTCTTCTCTAATTGCCATTTTTGTTTTTGCATTTTTGATTTATCCACTAGGCCAGTCTAGTTAGTTCTTTGGGCCTAGTTTTGGTGTAGCAACTATATTTCGATTCATCCTCTTTTTCCAAAGGTTTCATAATTAGACATTGAACCCATTTCATATGATAGGAGTTGCCATTGTATTGGGCACTGCTCTACTATACGTTATTCACGGGGCTACTGTAGAAAATACCTTATCTGACGACGGTGATAGTCCAAATACATTTCGTGTGTTTAACCCTACTCAAGCCGAAGAAACTTATTCAATGGTCACTACTAATAGGTTTTGGTCCTAGATCTTTGGGTTGCTTTTTCCAATAAACATTGGTTACATTTCTTTATGTTATTTATACTAGTAATTGGTTTATAAATGAGCGCTCTTGGAGTAGTCGGTCTGGTTATGAACCTACGTGCTTATGACTTCGCTTCTTAAGAAATATGTGCAGCAGAAGATCCCAAATTTGAAACTTTCTATACCAAAAATCTGTCAACTTTTCCACTATCACCCCCAAAAACCCAAACTCGGCCTTACATAAAGTTGCCAGAGTACGATTAACCTCTGGGCTTGAAATCAATGCTTATATACCTAGTATTGACCATAATTTACACGAACATTCTGTAGTCATAGTAAAAAAGGAAAGGGTTAAGGATTTTCTCGGTATGTGATGTCACATTGTTAGAGGAACCTTAGATGTTATTGGAGTAAAGCATCCTTAACAAGGGCGTTCTAGTGCATTGTAGATTCTTATCCAAGACTTGTATCATTTGATGATTCTATAGGAATCGTTAGATTCTATGGCTAACCTAATAACAAAAGTTTCGTAAGGGCCAGGCTACCATGAGATAGAAGATCTTCCTTTTTAAGTGATTCGATTCGAAACTATTATATGTCAAAGGTTCAATATTGGAATAATTTCAGAGGTTTGCCTTGACTTTGTCCATGTCAACAAACAATTCAAAATGCCTCAACTTTTTAACTTTTAAAATAGGTACAAGTCAAATAACAATAATTCGAAGCATTTCTTTATACACTATTTCGAAAACCTAAAGACTTAATTATATGGATATGTAAAATACAGGATTTCCAATCTTAGCAGGAAAAGGAGGGAAATGGATACTTAATTTAAAATGAGTAAACAAAATTCTATACTCGATCTCATCGATACATATAGAATTATGTGGAAAGTCGTATTCGATGCAAATTGTATGTACGACTTAGAGGGAGATATTTCATATCTTTCGAACAAAAAGCCAAAATAAATTATTTTACTAACCTTTATAAAAGAAAAGGAAAAATGATTCTTGAGAACCCCTTGCACACTCATGTCACGTCGAGGTAATGTAGAAGGAAAAACTTCAAAATTCAATTAAATTTATTGTAATCAATTAGTTAACATGTTAGTTAACCCTATCTTGAAACATGGAAAAACAATCACTGGCCTATCAAATTATTTACCGAGTGATGATAAAGATTTAACAAAAGATCAAAAAATTGACTATCTGTTTTACGTCAAGCAATACATTAAGTAACTCTTGATATAGTAGTAAAAGCAAGACGTGTAGGCAGATCGACTCATCAAGTTCCCTAAGATTCACACAAGGAAAAGAACTTGCCATTCGTTGGTTATTAAGGGAATCCCAAAAACATCTAGGTCGAAATATGGCTTTCAAATTCAGTTTTGAATTAGTGGATGCCGCTAAGGGGAGTGGTGATGCTATACGCAAAAAGGAAGAAACTCATAGAATGGTAGAGGCAAATATAACTTTTGCACATTTTCGTTAATCTATGAACAGGATCTATATAGGCATATAGACTCATGGAGCCGTACATCTCGATCGGAAAAGAATCAATAGAAAAAGAAAAAATTGGAATTGATTGCTATAGTTCTCGAAACAAACGAAAAGGAAAGATGCAACATAAATCATAGATCAATTAGGCCCTGGCTTCTGCATCCCCTTCCTTGCAGTTAAGGTAACGACTTCGGGCATAGCTAGCTCCTATAGTGTGACGGGCAGTGTGTACAAGGTTCGGGAATGAATTCCCCACCATGCGGCTGACTGGCAATTACTAGCAATTCCGGCTTCATGCAGACAAGTTGTAGGCTGCAATCTGAACTGAGAATAGGTTTTTGGAGTTAGCTAACCCTCGTGGGATCGCGACCCTTTATCCTGGCCATTGTCACATGTGTGTCAGCTAGGGCATAAAGGGTATGATGACTTAATGTCATCCTCACCTTCCTCCAGCTTATTACCGACAGTCTACTCAGGGTTTCAAACTCAACGGTGGTAACTAAACATGAGGGTTACACTCATTGTGAGACTTAACCCAACACCTCACGATATGAGTTGACGATAACCATGAACCACATGTGTCCACGTTCTTGAAGGAACCCCTCTTTTTCAAGAGGATCCGTGGTATGTCAAGCCCTAGTAACATCGAATTAAACTATATGCTCCACCGCTTATAGGGCCCCTGTTAAGTCCTTTGAATTTCATTCTTGCAAACGTACTCCCCAGGCGGGATACTAAATGAATTAGCTACTTCACTGTACACACAGCACCCAGTATCCATCATTTATGGCTAGGATTACTGGGATATCTAATCCCATTCACTCCCCCAGCTTTCATCTCTTAGTGTCAGTGTCGGCCCAGCAGAGGGCTTTCATCGTTGGTGTTCTTTCTGATCTCTACACATTTCACCGCTTCACTGAAAATTCCCTCTGTCACTACCGTACTCCATCTTAGTATTTTCCACCACCTGTCTAAATTTGACCCTCGGGATTTGACGGCAGACTTAAAAAGCCACCTACATACACTTTACGCTTAATCATTTCGGATAACGCTTGCATCCTTTGTATTACCGCGGATGCTGGGACAGAGTTAGTCGATGCTTATTCCCTAGATACTGTTATTGCTTCTTCTCCAAAAAAAGAAGTTCACAACTCGTAGGCCTTCTACCTCTAGAAAATTCCCCACTGCTGCCTCTCGTAGGAGTTTGGGCTGTGTTTTAGTCCTAATATAACTGATCATCCTTTCAGACCAGCTACTGATCATTGCCTTGGTAAGCTATTGCCTCACTAACTATCTAATCAGAAGCGAGCCCTTACTCGACGAATTCCTCCTTTTTCTCCTCAGCCTACGGGGTATTAACAGTCATTTCCAGCTATGTTCTCCTCATAAGGGTAGGTTCTTATGTGTTACTCACCTATTCGCCATTGGAAACACCACTTCCCATCTAACTTGCATATGTTAAGCGTGCTGCCAACGTTCATCCTGAGCTAGGATTGAACTCTCCATGAGATTCTCAGTTGCATTACTTCTAGCTTCCTTATTCGTAAATAAAGCAGATTCAAAATTGTCTTTCATTTCAAGGCATAACTTGTAGCCATGTGCTTCATATTGACTTAGATTCACTTCAAGAAATATAGCCATCCATACCCCCTTGCGCCAATCCTATAAGACTCTTATCCATTGTCATCTAATCACGATGGTGAGGGAGCAAGTAAAAAAAGAATGGCTCAAAATGAAAACTTTCACCACGTTAAGGTGACACTCTACTGCTGAGTTATGTCCCTTTCTTTGTCCCCATCTAGAAATAGAACTGGCTAATTTTAAGGCAAAGGATCGAGAAACTTAATACCATTATTCTTGAACAACTTAGAGTCGGGCCTTCTTTTGGCACTATTACGAATATGAAAATAATGGAAAAAAAATTAGATTTAATTATTAACTATGCCTATCGGAAATAGGATTGACTATGTATTCGAGCCATAGCACATGGTTTCATAAAAGCGTATGATTTTCCTGATCTAAATAAAGCAGGTTTTACATGAAGAAGATTTGGCTCATTATGTTCTATACGATAGGGTAGGATAATACCCCAACTCGATATTATTAGAAAAAGAAATAGAGAAATCAGAACCAAGTCAAGATGATATGGATCAACCCCTTCTTCTTGCGCCAATGATCTTACCATTTTTTAAGGAACTAGGTTTATATCTTCTTTCCATTTCCATTCAAGAGTTCTTATGTCTTTCCATGCCCCTTTGAGACCCCAAAAAATGGACAAATTCCTTTTCTTAGAAACACATACAAGATTTATCACTACAAAAAAGGCTAATGGTAACCCATCATTAACTATTCATTTATGAATTATGAATTTCATAATTCATGTCTATCCTACCGAGACAGAATTTGTAACTTGCTATCCTCTTGCCTAGTAGGCAAAGAGTGACCTTCATAGAAAGGATGATTCATTCGAATCGATATGAGAGTCCAACTACATTGCATTGCTAGAATCCATGTTGTATATTTGAAAGAGGTTGATCTCCTTGCTTCTCTTATGGTATAATCCTCTTCTCCCTGAGCCCCTTTCTCTTTGATCATAGAGACAAAATGTAGGAATGGTGCCAATAGTTCATCACAAAAAAAGGACTCATTGAGCCAAGATCACTAACTAATACTAATAGAATAGAAAATATAATAAATAAAAAAGAACTATTTTTTTGGTATATTTTCCCCTGCTTTGTTGCTGCTGCGTGCTTTATGCAATCGATTGCATCAGATAGACATCCCTTTAACACAACCTAGGTCATCAAGAGGATATCGAAGACTCACCATAGCACGAAAGCTAAGATCTTTCAAAAAATGGATTCTATTCGAAGAGTGCATAACTGCATGGATAAGCTCACACTAACCCGTCAATTTGGGATCCAATTCAAGATTTTCCTTAGGAGGTGTCGAGAAGGAATTGGAATGTAATAATATCGATTCATATAGATATAAAAGAAGAGGTTCTCTATTGATTCAAACACTGTACCTATGGGATAAGGATAGCGAAAGAGGAAAAAGCCGAAGATTTCACATGGTACTTTTTTTCAAAAAATCAATATGATTTTTTATACCCTTCACTTAATAATATAATGGGCTCGATTCTACAGGATCAAACAAAACCTATGGGACTTAAGGAATGACGGAAGGGAATAAAAAAAGAGGATAATAGAATTATAATAATAAAAAGAAAAAGAAATAAATAAATAAAAATGAATAAATAAATAAAAAG
>JAOQMP010000210.1:11457878-11470104 GCA_027563575.1 Erythroxylum pedicellare
CACACACGCACGCACATATATATATATATGAAGGTGAAGGGATAGCTAAGACACAAAGGAGTATCGAAATATCCAATTAATCTTAGTGATCCTTAAAGACAAAATTAGAAAAGGGATGATAATCATTCTTCTAAAGCAATGGGTGAGTCATTTAAAACTAAAACAGATATTTACAATCAAAGCATAGATAAAATTGCTTCACATCCTTATCGAAATAGAGATATTAAATATTTTTATGTTTAGAAACATGACATATTGCATCCAATATCCAAATAAGAGGGTTATAATCATAATAAAAGATGGAGAAATAGCTGAGTGTGATTGGCTTAGATAAAAGGAAGCTATACCACCATATAAAAATTATAGTCATGACAGTGTTGAAGGCGAGATACTTATGATTAGGAGGACATTTAAGTCTTTAAATCAAGCGGATGAACTAAAGCAGTAGAGGGAAAATATATTTTTACTAGATATTATATTCATGACAAGGTACATAGTATGTTTATTGGTATATGCTGACAAACACCATGAAAGTTATTCAAAAAATCAAAATTTATCTATATTCTAAATTAATCTGCTTGTCCTAGATATTAATGAGCTACTCAATCATAATTGGGTAGCTCTATCCCAGTCACATTTACAAAGAGAGTAATCAGAGTGTCGATTGACTCGCCAATTTTACTGTAAATTTCGGATTAGAGATAACTACTTTTGTTTTTGCCCCCTTGGAGAGTCGCTCGGTCCTCCAGGAGGACATTTATGAGATTAGCCTTCCCATACTAGTCTAGTTTTTATATCTGAGTTTCTTTGTAAACAAAAAAAATTTTTTTGTAAAACTGTTTAATCTTTGTTGGTACCTTCGATTAAGTCTTCTTTAAATGTTGTCGATCCCACGCCATTGGAAGCTAAATATAAAATTATGAGATCAACTTGTGAGGCAGTTAAATATACGTGTGCAGCCCCAACGGGACAATGATTTGATCACAACCTCAACACTTTTAAGACTCGTGTAAAACAAAATCAGAAATATTTTACAATCTCCTTCAACAACAGAAAACATTTATAAATCATCTTGGAGATAACCACGACTTGTTAAAAACTTGAAAGTTATGTCACCAAGTCGGTAGTTTTGTCTTTGTTTTAAATTTATAATTCTAGTTTGACAGCGAGACAGGCTAAGAGCTATACTGCGTACAGTACATCGTTCAAAAGCAAAGCGGGTGTTCATTGTGCGGACTCGTGAGGCTCGTGTCCACTGTTCATATCTTTTCCCCATTTATCATGTTCTCCTGTTAACAGAACGACGGTGTTTGAGGGCTGCTGTTCTCTTTCCTTTTTTATAACTATTTCTGTCACCACCTTGCTCTCTGCTTCTGATTTATTGCATTTTTCTTTGCCCTTTTAGTTTGTTTACACTTTTATGGCTTGTTTAAGCGACAAGAGCTGGTCTTCTCTTCCCGAAATGCTCTCGAGACGCTTGTCTATGAACCAAGAACAAGAGAATGGAGAAACGCCGACCAGTTCTCTTGCTTTTCCATTTGAAAAGGTGTTTCCGGTTTATGCCATGGGTGGGTTGGTGAAGCCTGAGTCCGAACCGGGCTCTGCTGTCTCAGCATCCGATTCGGGTGACCCTATTTGGGACGCCGTTAAGGGAGAAGCTAAGTTGGAGGTTGGCTACTCTTATCAGTATCCGTTGTTTTTATGGATAAAAATGGTTTCTTTCTCATCAAGTTGGTCTTTTAGAGTTGTTTAAACGCAAATTTATCAACTTGCCTTTTCCTGGGAAATTAGATTTTCTTAAAAATGCCATTTTTATGTCACCGTTTGGAAAACAAATGATGGCTAATGCTTTCTAGATGTTAAAGGGTACTTGCTCCAGTTTTATGTGTTTGAATTGTTGTAGTCACGATATCTGAATTTTTCTGTATTTGTAATTGCATGGAATATTCTAGTCACAAGAACATTGAATCCCCAAGATAATGCAACAGAACGAAGAAAGATAAACTCTAGATGTTACTTGGGATCGATATCTTTTAGAGGGAAATAATTGGAATCAGTTCAGTTGACGAATTTGTTAAATTAGTTCAATTGTTGTAGACGATTGAACAGATTCTGATTGTCTTTGGTTCATAGGCACCTGTTCTGTTTGCCTAGAACAAAGAGATTCTTATCTCGAGATCTTTTTATATTAAAATGTTTTGTTTTTGGATTTCCAAGTGCTGTTTTTTATTTTGGTTCAAATATGTCCTAATTACTTGTATATCTGCCATCACATATTGCAGGCAGAAAAGGAACCGATATTAAGTAGCTTTCTGTATGCTAGTATCTTGTCGCATGATTGCTTGGAGCAAGCATTAGCATTTGTCCTAGCAAATAGACTCCAAAATGCTACCGTTTTAGCCACACAATTGCTGGATATAATTTCTAATGTTATAATGAATGATAGAGCTATTCAGCAGTCAATTCGCCTTGATTTGCAGGTATTTCATAATTCACAAATACATGACTGAGATTTTTGATTTATATGGATGCCGAATCTGCTCTTCATATTTCAAAATCTTACTTCCTCCTGTAGGCATTTAAAGATAGAGATCCAGCATGCCTGTCATACTGCTCAGCTCTATTGTACCTCAAGGTAATTCTTTCCTCTGATTTCTTATTGTAATGAATGGATTCTCCTGTAATATAATTATCTTGTGGTTATTTTTCTTCTGACATCATTCTTCAGGATGTGTGGATTGACTTGTTTTCTGATAGAACTCTAGTTTTTAACACTAGAGTAAGCCTGTATTATTGAATGAAAAAGTACTATATATTGCTAATACAGTGGTGATTCTAAGAAACACCCCCAGAGCTGAATGCTTCTTAGAAAGAACAATCTCCTTTCTGCCTCCAATGACTTCTCCTCCCCTCCCCCCTCTTTTTTTCCCACCAACTTTTCAATCTAAAAACCACCTAGTCCCCAAAACATTTTGTTTTGCCAACTCAGCCCATACTAACTAACTCCGCTGTACACCTTCTTTCTCTCTCCTCAAGTGTACTCTCTGTATCCTAGGCTTATTCCCTTCTTTGTTATTCTCCCCCTTTCCTAAATTATCCTCGCCCATATCAGTCCTAACATTTTCTGGGATAGAGAAATAGCAATTTTGTTTATTCGTCTGCCAAAGTGCTCATTTTTATTTTACTGCATGATGTGTTGATACTGAAATGGAGAATTCACCCATTATGTGACTAGTCACTTTGTTCTTAGGGTTACCAATCCCTGCAATCCTATCGGGTAGCACATGCTCTCTGGATTCAGGGACGGAGCATATTGGCCTTGGCATTGCAAAGCTGTATAAGTGAGGTATATGCATGCATAGCCAATCTTTATGAAGGCCATATATTGAACTAATATAGTGTCTAAAGTTACATTCTGGGATTATAGTTTATCACCTTATAATGCTTCTACTGCTCTATTTTGTAGGTTTTTGGTGTTGATATACATCCAGGTATATCCCTTAATCAATAGACTCTTCTTTTGAGCACTGAAAAAAGTGGAATATTTTTTTTCTGGAGAAAATTGTATAAAGTACATCTGAGGGAACATATTAGTATGTAGATTTTGCTGATGCAACTCTAGAAGTATGGATGAGCTTTTTTTTCTTCTTTTTCATATTTTTGTTTTGGAATTTCTCTGTTTTGTCAAAAGGTGAAAGTATTTTGTATAGCTAGCATATTACGCCTTATCATTTTCATTTTGGTTTGTAGCTGCCAGAATTGGTGAAGACATATTGCTTGACCATGCAACAGGTTTGGTCATTGGTGAAACTGCTGTGGTAGGAGACCGAGTGTCATTGATGCATGTAAGCAAGCCTTATTCTTCCCTTTGACCATTGAGTAATGCTGCAATTTAACTGTTTGTGTTCATACAGTCTATGTTATGATCCTCAATAGTTGGCAGCAATTCTTTGCTAAATTATGAAAGAAACGGGATGTTCTTGTTCCTGCTGCAGAGATTTTATTTATTCCTTTTCATTTCTTATTTATCACATTTACATTAGAAAATGCTACTTGTATTGCCTTCTTCCTACTTCCTTAGATTGCTCTTTTGAAAAGCAATTGATGTACACTTTCATGTTCCAAACTTGTCCTGCCAATGGTACTTAAGCTATATGGAATAAGATATGTTTCCAGCTGGGAAAGATTTTATGGATCAAGACTAAGGGATTGATGCCTTAATGGCTAAAATGTGTTACTTAACCTTGTTTAAGATTATGCTCAAAATAGAGATGTTTGACAGGGTGTAACATTAGGAGGGACTGGTAAAGAGACTGGTGATCGCCATCCAAAAGTAGGCGATGGTGCACTTATTGGAGCTTCTGTTGCAGTACTAGGAAATATAAAAATAGGTGAAGGGGCTATGGTAGCTGCCGGTTCTCTTGTGTTGGAAGATATTCCCCCGCACAGGTGAAGCAAATGAATTCTGTTTAAAAGTATCAATGACTTTGTTACTTGATTTTGAGATAATCTATATTGATGGGTTCTATTTTCATTTTTCTTTTTCTTGGTTGCACTTAAAGCATGATAGCAGGAATACCTGCAAAGGTGATTGGGTTTGTGGATGAGAAAGCTCCCTCTCTGACAATGAAGCATGGTATGAGAATGTAAAAAAAAAAACTCCCTTCTCCTTTTTCTTTTTCAATTTTTTGTGTGCATGTTTCTTGTTGCCATGGCTATATCTTGCACATTAGCAATGACATTTGTACTTCACATTTGTATTTGAACCTTGAATAAGGATTGTGTATGTTAGCACATAGTGTAAGCTTGTGTGAGTTCGAAATATATATGGTATGGCAAAACATATAAAGTTGAGACAGAGTAAATAGCAGTTGCGAAGATTAGTCTCAGCGAGCTCATTAGCCTAATCAATATATGATATTGGATGTCTTATACTTTTGTCCTTTCTTCACAGATGCGTCCAAAGAATTTTTCAGACATGTAGCAGTTCGTTTTGTGGAGGGAAGAGATATAGTGGTAAGTGGTGTCTTTGTTATATTCTGAAATGAATAGATTCATATCCAGCCTCCTAATTTCCAGGGGAAACACGATGATGGTGCCTGAGAGATTTCTGCATGATGCTGAAGATGGGGAGCACTTGTGCAACCTTCTCTTCCAACAATTTTATTTAGTAATGTTAATGGAGGTTGTAGCAGAGGCTAGGCTTCCATTTCCAGCCATATTCCATACCCATTTGTATGAGATTGTTTCATTGGCAACCCATTTTTGATCTGGAACAACAGTGAACGAGCTTAATTTACTTGAAATTGATAATATATTATTCAGAGTAGACAACTCACTAATGAGCATATTGTCTTCATTACAACACAATACCATCGTTTTCCAGTTATTACACAAAACGTTGATCGTGACAAGAAGCTCTAACATGGGCCCAACCACCCGTTAGAAACCTCAGCCCGGTTAAGATTAATCAAGTACAAAATGACTAAAATACCCCTGATCAAGACCGAATATTTCCATCCAATAGCCCCAGGGATGCACCACTGAATCATCCTCCTCCTCCTCAACCTTTCCAGTCCAGAAAAGATCTGTTGTTTTTGTATCGTCGGAACGGCTAGTCGTTTTTCGTGTTACCGATTCGGCTCTCACGCGCAGAAGACTCGCGTGAGATCCCATTAAGGTCTGTCAGATTTGTCTCCAAGCACTCACCTTCGCATAATCTCATCAATTCAATAGCTAGGTAAACGCTTGAAGCTAATCCATTTTTCAGTCCGCCGATTTGTGTCTTTTTCACGGATTCGCGATCTCCATTTCTTTTATTTTTTCTAATTGATTGGGATATTTGATGAAGATCTTAAATTCGAAGAGCAAGTTAAGCTTGCATTACACTTCTGTTAATTAAGATCACATATCTTTCTTTAATTACTATATATTTTACTTTCTCAAATTTTGTTTTAGTGTCTATTTCTGTGGTGTGGACAGTATAGGGGTCTTGTTTCGATGTTGCTTACGTTGTTTAGTTCTTGTCTGTCAACATATGGTGGGAATTGATGACGGAGTGATTTTGCAGAGATGTCGGCAGAGGAAAGTGATGGTGGTGAAATGCCAGTGGATTCTACTGAAGGCTCTAATGTAGAGCCTGAGAAGAAGTTGTCTGATGTACATATCCAGAGCAATGGGAATGTTGCTGAGGAAAATGGGTCTGCTCCGCCAGCAGACAATTCACATGAGGAGCTCGTGCAGATGGTTATTGAGTTGAAGTTTCAAAATGAGTTCTTGATGTCTCAGTTTATGGGATTCAAGAGTTTACAAGCAGAGAGTGACGAATCACTGCAGAAAGTGGAAGTTAGAGATGAGAGAACTGGGGAATCTGCTGATGTGAAACAGCTTCATGAGACAATTGAGGCTTTGAATAAGGAACTTATGGTAGAAAAGCAAACAAGAGGAGCTGCAGAGGAGGCTATGAAGCATCTTCGTGAGGTGTACTTTGAGGCAGATGCAAAGGCTCAAGAGCTCACTGCGAAGCTTGCTGAAGGTTTGATTTTGTCCGTTTATTGTTCATTATTGTAGGAAATCTATTTCAATCAAGTTTGATCTAGTTGTGGTTGTTGGAAAAGATAGTGGAACTGTTCCAAATTTAAAATGTTGACTTCCATTTGCATCAATTTCAGACTTCTGCAACTTGTTAATCTGGCCTTGAGTTATTTTCTGCATATGCAACCCAAGTAAAGAACGAAGCTAATTTCTTATGCTCATTTACATAATTGGAAGAACTGATCTGTTAGCATTCTTAGTCTGAACACATAGCATGGTCTCTTTGAGTAGCTCAACAGAAGTTGGACCAAGAAATTAAAGAGCGTGAAGAGAAGTACTCTGAACTAGATACCAAATTTCAAAGGCTTCACAAGCGGGCAAAGCAACGTATTCAAGATGTTCAAAAGGTAAAGTCATGACTTTAAATCTTTTGTTTTGGCTTGCTTTTTTCCATACTGTTATATGCTTTCTACAGTTTATGTTCTTATGGTTCACATTTAGAGAAGACCATGCTCAAGGCATAATAACTTTCAAGTGTATTTGCTTTTGAATTTTGCACTTTCTTTAAAAAAAGTTGGAAAGAACATTTCATGTGGTTCAGAAATCGAACTCAGGTGTTATTTGGAGGTTGTTTCAGGAAAAGGAGGATCTTGAAGCACAGTTTCGTGAGGTTAACGAAGCTGCTGAACGAGCTTCATCTCGACAATCAGCTCTGCAGCAAGAACTAGAACGGACCAGGCAACAGGCAAATGAAGCTTTGAAAGCAATGGATGCTGAGAGGCAGCAACTAAGAAGTGCAAATAATAAGTAAAATCTCTGAACACGTGATTGTGCTTTTCGTGATTGATGTCAAAGTTCCTTTTTGAATTCTTGTTTCTGATCTATTTTAAAAATAATAGAATTGACTACCTTGCAGACTCCGTGATAATATTGAGGAACTGCGACGATCATTGCAACCAAAAGAAAATGCTCTTGAGGCATTACAACAAACAATTTTGGAGAAAGAACAGGTGGAGAATGACTCCTCTATGTTATAGAACTTATCTGAACCTTGCCTCTTGATTTTGACTTAGTTAACTATAAGTGTATATTTAGACCATTTTCCTTTTACGTATACCTATATATCAGAATTTAGGGTTTCAAGGTACCCTCTTTATTGAAACTTAATAGGATATATATACATAAAGAGTACAACATAGATTAGGAAACAAATCTCCTAATCCCTACTAAACTAGGAATCTAACCTTATCCGAGGATCCCTTAATTTTAGGGATCCTAATACATATCCTAGATCTGGTATTTATCTCCTTAATTTTAGGGATCCTAATACATATCCTAGATCTGGTATTTATCTCCTATATTTGATATTTATCTAATACAGTATATATAAAACAGATTCTCACAGTTACATCATAATTAGCACAACATTCATCTATTAAATTATAACGATTGTGAAGGGAAAAAAATTTGATGTAAAGTCCCTTCAAGATTTAAAATCCTATGTTGATTGTCATCAAAAAATAGGTGCTTTGCTAACTAAATCCCCTAATCTCAAAAATGATAATCTTCCAAATGAACTTCCATTTAGGCAAGATAGTGTGCTATGGATTCTGTCCAACTCCCAATTGCCTAACCTTCCACATTACAAGTTGAATTTAGAAGAGGGATGAATTGAACACGCAAGTCACAAATCTTTTCCATAAAGAGTTTCATCCAAGAGTCTTAGCCCGTTAATCGTGCCAACTTTTTGACGCCTAAAATTAATGAATCCAATAGAATGTGTATAGATAATCAAGCCATCAACATTATAATATTCAAATATAAGTTTTCTTGACGTACGAAGAATAGAAGAGATATCAACAAAGTGATAAAACTCACAAAAATTAGATTGTATGAGAAATAGAGGACATGATATATTTGATAAAATAAATATAAACAATAAATTTTGAGCTGCTAGAATGTTGAATATAGGGCTTGAAACTAAGAAAGGAATTGAAATAAAGGATAGGTCTAAGAATCACCTCTTAGGTTTGTATCAAGAACTAGGAATCACAACTAGGATTTGAAACAAACAAAACTACTGGAATCCCACCAGCAGGTTTCTAGAAATCACTTCTAGAATTTAAGGATCGCTCCTAAGTATCTAAAAATCACTCTATAGGGAGATATGTTTCACACTTCAAAATTAATCTATTCTTCTTATTCCTTGATTGTTGAAAACATAACATATATGTAGAAAAGATCTTGAAACCCTACTCCTAATGGAATTGGAGAACCCACAAACTAAACTAATAAATCTATTTATTCTGCATCACTTTGAAGGCCTGAGGACATGCTCAATATTTTGGTAGATTATACCTGGTCCTCTAGGATTTGATTAACAAAGCAATGATCATCATATTAGGATCAGACTAAAAGAAACATAGCAATGATCATCATATTAGGATCAGACAAAGAGAAAGAGTGATTAAAGAGGAGAGAGTGTGCATCAATCAATGCTATTAGCCAAATTCAAATCTAGAGCATGTCAA
Organism: Erythroxylum pedicellare; assembly: GCA_027563575.1. Taxonomy (NCBI): domain Eukaryota; kingdom Viridiplantae; phylum Streptophyta; class Magnoliopsida; order Malpighiales; family Erythroxylaceae; genus Erythroxylum; species Erythroxylum pedicellare. Next base: position 11,466,944 of record JAOQMP010000210.1, read on the forward strand.
AAGCAATTTACACTCAATCCATAGAGTGTATAATTGGTGACTACCAATGTACTATGTACCACGAAGATAACAAAGTAAAGAATTTACCAATACATTGTGAAAGCAATTAAACCATTAGTTCTTACATCTATATTAATCTCCTGTTACGTCATATCACGTCACTTCCTTAATGCACTAAATTTTTGCATACTTGTCTCATCCGTATTTCTCTCACTTGTTATCCACCACAATTATAGCTCCAATTCAATTATAACCGTTTTGGTTACAAAAGAAATTCAAGACACAAACAAATGAATGGATTACTACTAAACCATAGCAGTAAACTATTACTCAAAAGAAAAAAATTCACAAAATGATGAGTCACCTGTAGCTGCCTTTCAGTAATACCATATACTTTATGAGCGAAATTTTCTGTAGTTGTCAAAATTTTTCCCAGACCTTTGATCTTTTCCACATCCTCAGAATTTTCACCTTCAATGCCACCAACCATCTTAATCATGTTTTGCAAGCTCTTAGTGCGATCTTCAAGGAAGCAACTTAATTTTCTCTTAAAGGCATCAGAGCAAGTGCCATCATGATCGTCGTTGTACTTTGAAATCAACTTTGGTACAATGTCATAGATATGCTGAGGAGAAAGGTAGTCTTCCTTGGGAGGACAAATGGCCTGCAGATTATAGCTAATTAGCTTACATTCATCTTCAACTTTGTGAACAGTCGAGTGACTTGAAGTCAATAAGAAAGGAAAAGTTATTTACCTTTACTTTCATGAACAATCGAGAAAAATTTAACGGCACTCCACCTTTTGCTTCCATTTTTGCCGGATCCAAGCCATCATCTCCATACACAAATTGCACAATGCATCCACTTGCATTTCGTACTGTGTTATCATATTGAATAGATAAGTCCTCCAAACCTTTGATAAGTCGGCGAGACATGTAACCTGTTTCTGCTGTCTTGACCTGCAAGAATAATTGTGTAACAATAAATGTGCCCAAGGCAGGAAAATCCCACCCAGTGAACAAGATAGGCCCACTAATCCAAAGTATTTTACAATTCTAATTGCAAACCAGAATAACCATGACAAGATCATGCTACGGCAACAATTGTAATATCCATGTTCAAAGGTACCAAAAATGTAATATTCATGTTCAAGTTCCTTCCTGCATTCATGTACCACAAACTGAACTCCAAGTTACTAGAATGTGGTCTGATTTTTCTCTAGTTCATTCTATAACATACCTATTTGTTACTTGATGTCTGACCCCAGTTACAATATTGACAAATGAAGTAAACAAGTATTCAATCTTGATGGACAACTAAATGAAATAAGATAATTCATACCGCAGTATCTACAAGGCCTTCTCTTCCACCCATTGTATGGAAAAAGAACTCAGTTCCCGTCAGACCAGTATAAAATGAGTTAGCAACAAAGCCTTTAGCCTGTCCACAATGTTACAAAACTTCAATCGTAATTAACTGATGCTTTGTCATTGAGAAACTTGAAAATGATTTCACAACATAATCAACTTTCCTGCCATAACAACTATAATATTTTGTTTAAGTTGATCCTGATGAAAAAGGTTCCCTCTTTAAACCCCCATATGACTGGACAACTTTCAATGATTAAATGAACATGGATCTTAAGACAAGGTGAGAGAAACCTTAATCCACACCCCTGGATTTTGCATGCAATTATGCTAAAATTGTACAGGCATTAACCCCCTAAAAGGAACTGTTGTCCATACCAAATTGGCAATTGCTATCTAATGAAAAGAGTATAATGTATCTTCCAAATATAAATGAAATGCGATTGTTAGAGAAGTGTTCTGAACTTACTGCAGGGGTTTTGGATTTTCTTGGAAAATGAGGAAGGCTTCGTTCTACAAATCCATCAGGAGCACGTCGTCCTCCAACTGATTGCTGACCAACGCAAGCAATCATCTGACTTATATTAATTGGGGAACCTTTGGAACCACACTGTGACATGATCAATGTACTATTTCTCCAATGCAACTCTTTCATGCAAACCTTCAGTTAAAGATGTGAAGTGATTCCACAGAACAACAATAGGTTAGCTCACCATTATACAAAAGAAAATTGACACAAGATGCTCGAACAGCATAATCTTATGTGCATACAGTTTCAAAAAACATACTGTCTTAAAGCTACAAACTAGATTTTGTTGCAAAAAAATTGTCATAAAGCTACAAACAAGAATTTGTTGCAGAAAGAAGAAACGAATGTAACATACTCTCTTTACTTACTGCCAGCATATTCCATTTCTCTCTTTTTTCTATGTCAATGATACCATTTGGTCTAGAATAGCACATGCAAGTCGTTTTTGTTTTTCTCATAAACTATAAAAGTTAAAGGAAGACAAAGTTTTAAAAGTTCAATACCATAAACAGACACCTGTAGAAAAGGTCTTTGTAAATTTTTATTGCTCAAGTGTTAGTTAGTTGGCACGAGGGTAAATTGGGGACGGACTTTAATTTGTGCATCTTCTAACAAATTACCTATTGGTATGACTTTGATGGAACTACATTGGAAAGGAATGAAGAGAAAATCTAAATTACATTTGTATGAGACAAAGATGGTTTCTCTGTTTAATTTGGCAAAGTTCACACATAAAAGGCCACAACATCATTTGTTGGCATTGGATGGAAACATTTTGTGACAGAATACTTTCAACTGGTGAAAAGGATATTTGTTGTATCTTCAAGTTTAATAGGAATACTCAAAATTGGGAATTAGTAGTGCTTAGCTAGCCTAAAGGAAGTTTAGAAATCCATCCGCTAAAGATGATATAAAGATAAGGGCTCAAAATATTCAATCCTTTTTCTTATTCCTTATCAGAAAGAGAGTTGAGTAAGGATACAATCTTGCTGGACATTCCGCTTGGTTTCAAAATGCACAAATTAAAAAAGACTATGCAGGTTTCAAGAGGAAACAGTCAATCATTTGCTTCTCTATTGTGTGCATAAGCATCTCCTCCAGCAATATTTTGCAAGTTTTGGAAGATCGAGGGAAAAAACATTGAGAGAAAGTGTTAGCCATGGAGGTTCCGGTCCAATGGTTGGACCGAAACCATTACTGGTTTATCATAGGAGGAAGAAACAAAATGCTAAGGTGGAGAGAGAATGAATGATGAGCTGGAGAGT
>JAOQMP010000210.1:11470204-11498616 GCA_027563575.1 Erythroxylum pedicellare
AAATTACTCTAACTGTATTCATCTTAGCCACAGGAGCAAATGTCTCTAGATAATCAATCCCATAAGTCTGAGTGTATATTTTGGCTACTAATCTTTCCTTGTACCTTTCAATCGACTCATCAACCCTATATTTTATCGTATACACCCATTTGTAGCCCACCACCCTTTTTCCAACTGGCAATTTCACCAAACTCTAGGTTTTATTCTTTCTTAGTGCCTCCATCTCCATATCCATAACTTGTTTCCATTTTTAATTAAGCAATGCTTTAGATAAGGTTGTAGGAATAGTTGTGGTATTGAGGTTTACAAAAAAGGCTTCAAATGTTGGTGAGAAATTTTGAAAAGACATGTAGTATGCGAGTGGGTATAACGGCCTTTTAGTGCATGTTCTAGTTTCTTTTCTAATGACAATAGGTTGATCTTGATCTTCCTCACTAATTTGCACTTCAATTTCAGTTTGCAAAGTAGGGAAATCATAAATTGTTACCTCATTTGAGGAATTTGGTTCATATTCTTGTACATGCATAGATTCTAGATTAACCTCTTTCCGCCTTGAGTACACATTTTCAAATCTCACATCTCCAGAAGCAAATTTAGGTTGAGCTGAAGGTATTTGACTGGGTTTAGATATAAGTAAAGGATCATTTTTCAAAACTCGAAGAAAGAACTCCTTATCTTCTTTGAGATTCTCCCTCTGAAGATAAGGTTGGACAAAATAGGCTTCTTGTTCATTAAAGGTGACATCTCGGGACATATGAAATTTCTTAGAAGGAGGATGATAACACTTATACCCTTTTGAGTTGATGAATACCCTACAAAGATACAATTAAGTGCTTTAGGATCCAATTTCCCACAGTCTTGGCTGTGAATATGAACAAAGGACACACACCCAAAACTGCGAGGTACAAGATTGTTTGTAGTAGATATATGTTGGTAAAATGAAGAGAGTATCTTTATTGGACTTTTGAATCCTAGGACTCTAGAGGGTAGTCTGTTAATGAGATGAGTGGCTGTTAAGACCGCTTCTCCCCAAAAATATTTTGGTAAATTTTTGTGAAATAACAATGCTCATGTTTGGTCTAAAATATGTCCATTTTTTCTCTCTGCCACCCCGTTTTGCTGAGGTGTTTGACACAAGAAGTCTCATAAACTATCCCTTGTTTTTGACAAAAAAGTGAGTAAAAGTTTGGTTGAAGTAGTCTTTGTCATATCTAAGTTTCTTAATTTTTATACCAAACTATTTTTTTACCATAGAGATGAAATATGGAAGTACAAAACTCACTTCAGACTTGTGTTTGAGTAAGAAAACCTAGGTAACTCTAGTGCAATCATCAATAAAAGTTACAAACCATCGTGCCTTTTACACATTTGAAACAGTTGAGGGACCCCAAATATCAGTATTAATAAGATAGAAAGGAAAAATGCTTCTTTTATTGTTAATAGGAAAAGGTATACACTTGTGTTTAGGAAGTTTACACACCTCACAATGAAGACTCTCGAAATCTAGCTTTGTAAACAAAGAAGGAAACAAAGATTGAATAATCCTAAACGATGGATGACCTAACATACGATAATCTAAGAAGATTTTTGACCTAACCTACGATAATCTAAGAAGATTTTTTCTTTATTTATCAACACTGATTCATACAAGAATGAGTAGGGTGATCTGCTCCAAGATAGGTTTGATCCTTTAGTTTCCTCAAGATAGTAGAGGTCATCCCGTTCTCTAGCACTTCCAATCATCTTCCCCGAATCCCTCTCCTGAAATAAACAATGACTTGAGTGAAATGTAACATTGCAAAGTAAATCAAGTGTGAGTTTCTGAACATATATTAGATTTGTGGCCAGCTTGGGGACATGGAGAACATTTCTCAATGTTATGTATGGGTTTATTTTGACATCTCCTATGCTAGCTACTGTTGCTAAGGATCTGTCAGCTATGGTTATCTTCTTATTGCCCAAGGGGAATAGGTAGTAAAGAGTTTGGAGGAATAAGTCATGTGGTCAGTAACTCCAGAATTCATAATCCAAGATTGCTGAAAAACCTTATCTGGAACATTTAATCCAGCTGAACACATTCTTGAATGCACAAAGGTGCATGTATTTGCAGATTTCTCTGTGTTGCTAACAAATGCTCTCATCTTTTCCACTTCATCTGGGTTAAAATCCTTTGTGTCTTGTCTGTCTTCCTGTTGGGATGTTCTTGTAGCAATCTGCACTTGTCCGTTACCCCTAGATTGATATCCCTTCTATCCCTATTCACGGCTAGGAGGCTTTCCATGCAACTTCCAGCACTTTTCCTTGTATGACGTGGCTTTTTGCAGTAGCTACACCATAGGTCATCATGGTTTTGGGTCTTGGGTTGACTTCCTTTTTCGGTTTCTGCATCAAATCTTTTTCCAGCGTATTTTTCACTCCTAGCCACCATGGCTGAACCATCAGAAGGTTGAGAATTAAGCATTAAATTCCTCTTACTCTCTTCGCTCCGAATAATAGCCACTACCTCATTAAAGCATGGAACTTTCTACCTTCCGAGTATTTGGATCCTTATTTGATTAAACTCGGAATTTAATCCAACCAGAAAGTCATAGACTCTATCTTGTTCAATGAACTCCTTTAGTAGATCAGCATCATCCGGACACTTGGTCTGAATCACTCGATAATGATCAAGTTCTTACCATAATGACTTCAGCTGATAGGCATATTCAGTCACAGATTTGTTCTCTTGTTTAGAGGCAATAGTCTTGACTTTCACTTCATACACTTGAGCTGCATCCGTAACTTTTGAGTATGTCTGCTGAATTGCATCCCAAATATCTTTGGCTGTAGCCATGAACATCACCGTGTCACTTATTTCAGGCATCATTGACTTCCAAAGCCATGCCATGATCAATGAGTCCTTATCCCATGCCTCAAAACTTGGATCTTCTGGCCTTATTCCAGTTCCTAGCAAATGACTGATCTTTCCCTTGCCTTTCAAAATTGTTTGAACAAGTTGTGACCACTTGAGATAATTTTTTCCATCCAATTTGTAGACTGATTGAATGATCTATAACTCTACCGAAGATTGAGTCTTGGTTACTTCATCTGATGAAGCCACAATTATTGAACCACTCTCCTTGGTTTCTGTCATTGTTTCTACCGAAACTAATCAGTGATGAGGGCTGGAACAAAGGGAACAAGGATTTTGGATACAGACGAATAGGATAGCAATAAAGGCTTTAATCAGCGATGAAGGCTGATGTAGGAAGAAAGGAAAAAAGGATTCCGAAGAAAGAAGAAGAAGAGAATAGCAATGAAGGCTCAATACTCTATTTTCCAGGAAAATTCGAGCCTAAAGCTCTGATACCATATCAGAATTTAGGATTTCAAGGTACCCTCTTTATTGAAACTTAATAGGATATATATGCATAAAGAATACAACATAGATTAGGAAACAAATCTCCTAATCCCTACTGAACTAGGAATCTAACCTTATCTGAGGATCCCTTGTTTTTAGGGATCCTAATACATATCCTATATCTGATATTTATTTCCTATATTTGATATTTATCTAATACAGTATTTATTAAACAGATTCTCACACCATATATACATATCTTTTGTATTTCTTCGAAATATCTACTGAAGATGCTTTAATTTAGTCGTTGGAAGACATGCGAGGGTCACTAGAATCTGCGGAAGAGAAAAGGCAAGCTTCAATAGCAGAGCTTGCTGCTAAACATCAAAAGGTAACTTGTCTCACATGCACTGGATTTTCATTTGGTTTCTATTTATGATGGGTTTTTGTTCTTTTTTTTCCATTTTCGCTTTGTAGTGTGCATTAATGTCTTTCCTGTTTCTGTTTTTCCAATAGAGCATAGAGAATTTGGAAAACCAACTTGCTGATCTTATAGCAGATAGGAGTAAGGCTGGAGAAACTATATCTTCTCTTCAGGTGGGACTTACAATTTATATTGTTCCTTAAACATAAAATTTGTCATAAGACAAATAACATTCTTGTTTAATATTGTTCTGTTGATGTCATTGAATTACTGATTTAAGCTAGAGAATGCTCAATGTAGGAGAAGATCTCCAACATGAAACTTTATTAAATGGTGAAATTTTTTAGGCTCTACTTGCTGAGAAAGAATCTAAGCTGACAGAGATGGATGCAGCTTCAAGTGGTGAAGCAGCACGACTTAAAGCTGCTTTTGAAAGTCTTAAAGGAGAACTAGCTCACCAGAAGCATGAGCATGTAAGGATTGAACATTTTGAAAGGCATTTCAGGACCAAAAATGATGAATACCTATTCCTGAGTTCTGCTTCCCATCATTGATGCAAACTTTTCTATTTACCTGTCTGTCTCATCTGCATGATTTTATATTAAATATCCTTGGCACCTAATTTTCTTTATTATTTATAATAGTTATTTTATAAACAGATGCTTCTGTTTCATCTGCATGATTTTCTGTTGACTATCCTTCGTACCTAATTTTCTTTATTATTTATATTAGTTATTTTATAAACAGACGCTTTGGGTTCCAATTCCATGAGTTGTGCTTTCAGGAAAAGGAAAAGGAAAGCTGGGAAGCTGCCTCTCAGGCATTTAAAATGAAACTGGAAATTGCTGAAAGTAACTGCATACGAGCTGAAATTGAAGCAGCTAAAATGAGAAGTACTTAGACATCCTTGAGTGAATTTATTGAAATTTTGTCATTGATTGAGTGGTAGTCATCATTTTATTATCGTGCAGGTCAATTGGAATTAGAAGCATCTATTCGAAAGGATATACTCAGTAAAAAAGAAGCTGAACTATCAACAGCGAAAGAGGAGGTGCAAACTAGTTTCTAACATAATTTCTTGTAGAGATTGTGTTAATAGCAGCTTTTACTGTTGGATATAATCAGGTCTTTTATTTTGAAACTGATACTCACTGGTTTATGATACTCAGTGGTGACTGTTAATGCTTCCAATCAGGAACAGTTACATCATAACGGTAGATTTTTGCTTTAATAATATCTCCATCAATCTGTGTTGCAGATCAACCGCCTTGAAAGTGAATTTTCTTCATATAAAGTTCGCGCCCATGCCCTTCTCCAGAGAAAGGATGCTGACCTAGCAGCAGCTAAGGACTCTGATCAACTTAGAGCTTTAGAGGAGGCTCTAAAGGTACAGTCTTAGTATAAGCATATTATTCTTTAGGGATTAGTTTAATCTGTCTTACAAGAAATCTTTCTTTGCTAATGATTAATATTATACCCCAGGAGGCTGAAAATGAAATATCATTGGCATCTGCACAACGGGATAAGGCTTTGCAAGATCTTAAGGATGCATTATCCAATCATGATAAAGAAGTAGCTGAGAGGTAACCAGAAATCCTTTAATAAAGGTTAATTGAATGAAAATTCAATGTCTTGATGGACAAAAAATATCTGGTTTCAACTAGCAGATAATTTTTTGTCAGTTATCCAAATGCATAGCTTCAACACCATAAGTTAAAAACTCGAAGTTGAAATATAAATCTGGCTGAAAATAAAGCTGACATTTATGCATTCAAATTTCTACGTTGACCACACTGCTCGATTGCTCATGGCTTGGTAACTATGATTTGACGCCATAGTGCTCTTTATAGTGCAATTATTTAGATTTATGAAGTTCAGCCCCATAGGTCTAAAACATGCATATGTGCTGCCATTCAGTATATGTTTGTTATGGTAAAACTTCCCAATGTTGTATCTATTTCAGGGATGCTGCTCTTAACAATGCTAAGCAACTGCTCAAGAGCATAGAAATAAAACTCGATTCTGCTAATGCTCGCCACCAATCAGAAAAAGAAACATGGGAGATAAATCTTCAAAATTTGGAGGAAACATGGCGATGTAACATGCTGATTTAACTTGTTTTAAAAAGTTTCTTCTTACCTTTTCTCGTTCTTGCCCTAAAAGATGCATAGGATTGAGTTATAAGTGAAATCCCTCGGAATCAATTTTGTAGTGAGATGTGAAGCACTGAAGGCTGAAAATGAAGTGTCTTCTGGACAAGATATACAAAGAGAGCTAGACGCACTAAAACTACAGTTTAAAAAACTCAAAGTACCATCCAGTTTTTCTCTGTTACTTTTCCTTGAAAACTTTTTTAAATTCTTTTACTTTATGTTGCTTAACTTGGTTTTCATTCTGTAGGAAGAGCATGATTCATTTCGCGATCTTGCTGATAGAATGATTGGGGAGAAAGATAATGAAATCTCCAAACTTCTTGATGACAATAAGAATCTTCGTCAGTCTCTTGAATCAAGAACACTTGTATGTTATCTTTCTTATGCTCAAGGCTTGGTACATTTGATAATTATGAGTACTTAATGTTAGTCAAATTTTAGGCCAAGGCCCTTTATCACATTACTTTTGTCCTAACATACAAATGTATAGGCAGATTGCAGACATTGAATTGAGTCAATATTTAGAAATTCATTATCAACTGGAAAAATCAAAATGATTATGTAACCATGTTATAATTCTCGCCATTGTTTCCTTTTTGTAATCCTTGGTCTAATCGTGTGTCTCAGGTCAGTCACAATGATAACAAAGTGACAGGTGATAGTTTGTTTTTGGGTACTGTTGCAAATAAATCATCATCTTTAGTCTTTGTTTGTTCTTAACCTTTTCTTTTATATGACTTCAGCCTTGCAAAGACCGGATGCCCCAAATAATATATCCTCTGCTGCAGAGCAGCAAATTCTGGTTTATTTCTTCCCAGAACTATCTTATTACTTAATCTTTGCTTAACTTACTTCTTTTCATCTTCCCTTATATTGCTTCTATTGATGTTCGACAAAAACTTACTTGAGATTTGGACTATGATCAACTGAAAAAGTTGCAGTAACCAATTAGCTTATTGTGCCCTTTCCATTAATTGCAGCTTCTGGCAAGGCAGCAAGCTCAAAGAGAGGAAGAGCTAGCGCAATCACAGCGGCATATTTTGGCACTTCAGGTATGTAATTCTAAGACAAGATTGTGGTTAATCCCATCGTATTGCAGTCTCTTATACTTCTTTGAATTTAGGAGGAAATTGAGGAACTTGAACGGGAAAATCGCCTCCACAGCCAACAGGTATTTCTGGACCTTTTTTTCTACTTCCTACCTTATTTTTTCTTGTACTGTGTTCCATAGATGCTGGTGCTCATGAAGTTAGATACCCTAATTAAAGACACTACTATACCTGTCAGTGTAACAAGATCAATGGATGTCACCCAGTTTCTTGGATTATATGAAGGAAATTGGTTCTTGGAGCCATATGAGAACTTTTTCGATTCTCATGAAAGCAAGCACTTCATTATTATTGAATGTTAAATGTGAAGGCTCAATTTAGTCATTGGCGATGATCAGAAGGCAGGCTTTGGAATCCACATGAAGTTGATTTTGGTCCAATTGAATGATAGTCAGGACTTAATTATCCTTGGATTTACTATTGAAAAGTCAAGAATATTTCCTGGACGAGAAAATGTTTGTTTGGCATGCTATACGACAATTAACAATGTATAAGTTTATTTTCCTGATTAAGAAAGTTTTGAATTCCATGACCCTAGGTGGCCATGTTGAAGACTGAAGTTCGCAACGTGGAGAGGTCACAGAAGAGGGAGGGAGTAGACATGACTTATCTTAAAAATGTTGTCTTGAAGCTTCTTGAAACAGGTTACAACTTGACTGACCACACAGAATTATTATGGTGCAAAAATATTATTGGCATTGATTTCTCCTGGTAACTTTCTTGGGCAGGTGAAGTGGAGGCTTTGCTGCCTGTTATTTCAATGCTTCTTCAGTTTAGTCCTGAAGAGGTGATTTTCTTATTCCAACCTTTTAAGATATGATGTTACGTAAGATTTGAATTCTTGAACCTACTATTGTCTTCCTTGCCTTAACGATCTGTAGTAGAGTGATGACATTATGTAGATCACGCTAGCTGTGGTTAAATTTGAATTTTAGAGCCTGCTTTTAATGATCTGTAGTAGAAAAATGGGGTTTCCTTTAATAGCTTAGCCTCAAAAGGTGCCCATTTACTGATTGTTGTGTTGTTTTAAGTAGTTTTCAGTTTGTTATATTGTGATTGGGTAGAAAAAACATAAAAATTTGAAAAGTAATTAGATGTGTAAAAATTTGCATAATTGTAAAGGTCACCATTTAAAAGGTCATAGCTTAATCTTCATGAATCTTTCTGCTCTGGATGTTTCCTTGTCATTTCTTTTCATTCCTTTTAGTTTCCTAACCCAGATTGCATTGTGACTGCTGCAAACCAATTGTTGCATCACATTATAATTGCACGGGCGTATGTAGTGGAATAGCCCAAGAGAAACGTTTGGCATATAATTCTTTTGATATCAGCAATGTAACTCCAGAGATACTTGTAATGCAAATGTGCAAATGCAGGTACAGAAATGTCAAAATGCATACCGCGCAAATGATGTCCCATCTAGCCCGGCAAGTGAGACACCGGGATCTGCCCGGACCCTTTTCTCCAGATTTGCATTTTCATAAACTCCGAGCGAATGTCTTTAGAAACTTCTTTGTGTTGCAATTCTACAACCACCCTCCAGCTACAGCAGCCAATGGATTCAACCTCACAGCAGTCTTGTATTCTTTTTGTAACACTAGATCCCATCATCTTACCCTAAAAAGATTTACATCATCAAACATCTTCAGATATAGGTCAAGTATGCCAGATATCGGCAGAGGATATTGGTATCCTGTGTTTATACTTTCTCTATGGGGGACAATTTCCTCACTTTCAAATATTTTCTTTTTCTTTTTGTTCTTGACATATTTGTATAGCCAAGAAGCACATTTCAAATGATATAGAACGGATGTTAAAAGATTTGATATGTACGTAAAATAGTGAGTGCATTACGCCTAAAAGCTCCTTGTTTCTTCTCTACACAATTAATGGAGGCGCTATTTATCCAATTAGAGATCAAGTCGGTTATATAAGCACTCATCAAGTGGTGCAAGTATTATGTCATTTTCTGGCCAAGATAAATGGTTAACTTTCAAATGATATGGTGAACGCAAATCTACATCGATAGTCCATTGGAAGGACATCCTGTAGCCTGTCCCAAGTTCCATCTTGCTCCATCTTGCTCATGCTAGCAAAATGACCCAACGCCCTATTGTTTTGGCACACAGGCCCTGACGAAAGGATCTTCCCGGTCCAGCAGTTGATTACAACAAAATGATTCAAGCTCCCGAGAACATCGGAATAAAATCCTGTCCTCTAGTTGGAGAAGCAAAACTAAAATTTGCAAGAATATTAGCTTTCTTTTTCTAGAATTTGTCCTGAATAGACCAAATTTTGGCAAAGAACGTTCACGATTTTGTTTCCTTTTTTATTTTATTTTATAGAACACGTTCGCAATTTGGTTTCTTAATCTTGTTTTAATATATTGCTTGTATTGTACCACAGCAATGACAATCACCCACAGGTCACCACCGTTTTTCTGGTTTTTCTGTGGGTGACAGTCAAAAGTTAGATTGCACAAAAGCCAAAATACGTGATCAACCCTCGTACCATTGAAAACTCCAGGCCCTTCGCCAGATTTTGTTTAAAAACTTTGACAATTGTTTCTCGAATAATTACATAAAGTAAGTACTGAAAGCCCCGATAAAACCTCCATCTTCAGCTGAGAAGAAAGAACTCGATAGCAATGATTTATTATATCATCCTTGGCGTATTGAACTTCTAACAAAAACTAGGCATATCACAAAGATATTGCCAACAAAATGCATTCAATACAACAATTGCCTTCAATCAAAGATTTGAAATCAACAGAAACAGCATAACATCTAGGTGTTAAACTTCCTAACAATAATAATACTAGTCTAGAATGCAAGATAGGATATTTGCAGTCCCCAAAAACTGGAATTTAAGTGTCATCCAAAGCAATGAATGTGATTCAAGCATGCCTTGCCTGGAAATCCTTCATGAAAGCAACCAACTTCTCTACTCCAGCCAAAGGCATAGCATTGTAGATGCTTGCTCGCATGCCTCCCACTGATCTGTGACCCTTAAGGGCAACCATCTTCTCCTTAGCAGCTTCTTTGATGAACTCAGTTTCCAGATCAGACTTCTCAAGAGTAAAAGGCACATTCATCAACGACCTCACAGACTTTTCAACAGGACACCTGAAAAAGCCGTTGCTCTCATCAATTGCATTGTAAAGCAAATCTGCTTTCTTCTTGTTCTTCTTCTCCATCTCCTCCAATCCACCCTGCGCCAAAAGATCCTCAAACACCAGTCCGCACATGTAAATGCAAAAGCAAGGAGGAGTATTATAAAGTGAGTTGTTATCTGCATGGATCTTGAAATCCAACATCACTGGAGTGATCCTTTGAGCATTCCCAATCAAATCTTTCCTGACAATCACAATTGTAACCCCAGATGGCCCCACATTTTTCTGAGCACCAGCGTAGATCAAACCAAACTTGGTAACATCCACAGGTTTTGAACAGAAATTAGAAGACATATCAGCTATCAGAAGTCCATTCTTTGGAGTAGGGTAGTCCTTAAACTCAACACCATGAATAGTCTCATTAGCACAAATATGCAGATACTTGGCATCGGGGCTCTGCTCCAACCCATGAAAAGATGGAATCTTTGTGTACTTCTCAGATTTCCCAGACCAGATCACCTTTGGCTTGCAGAATTTTTGCGCCTCCTTGAACGCCTTATCACCCCATGATCCAGTAACCAAATAATCAACAGAATCATCAGGTTCACACAGATTCAAAGGGATCGCAGCGAACTGAGTGGTGGCGCCGCCCTGAAGAAACAGAACAGCGTAATCTTCAGGAATATTCAAAAGAGCCCTGAGATCAGACTCAGCCTTTTGAATAATTGAAAGAAACTCTTTTCCTCTGTGACTCATTTCCATGACACTCATGCCCGATCCGTGCCAATTATAGAGCTCTCCTTGGGCCTTTTTAATGACGTGAGCAGGTAAAGTAGCAGGACCCGCCGCAAAGTTGAAGACGCGATCGTCGGTGTCTGGAGTCTGAGCTTGGATTGGCGTCACCGGGGTTGTTGACGTTGCGGCGCATCTGATGGAAAAAGGTTTAATCTTGGCAGAGAAATGAGGGACGGCGGCGGTGTTATAGATGAAGTTGGGTTTGCGATTAGGGTTTTGGAGGAGGATGGAGTTTGAGGACGAAGCTAACTTTGTTGCCATTGTTGGAAATGGAGAGGGTGCGTATGCTTTTAGAGTTGGGAATGGTAAATGCCGAAGTTCTGAATAGATATTATATATATAGGAGGGATCTAAAGTTGGAAATTTGGAATTATGCGCTCTTGGTTGGTGTAGTTGGTGAAGGACGTAGACTGAGAAACGATGCCGTTTGCTTAGTTACACTGAATCTTCTCGTTTTTCACTTAATATTAATAAATATACTGGCAAAACAAGCTTTTTCAATGCTTTTGATTATGGAGCAAGTATAATATTAATAACTACTATACTGGCAAAACAAGCTTTTTCAATGCTTTTGATGTTATGGAGCAAGTAGCAAATAGTGAATACATTCTTATTGGACAGAAAAATTAATAACATTTGCCTCCAACACTATTCAATTGCTGAAATGGTAAATAGTGTTTTCCAACTAAAAGACGGGAAGCTGTGGAGGAGGGCTACAGGCTGAGTTTATTACGTCCAACTCACTCCACCAACCAAATAATGTAAAAGTTGCTGAGTATTTTTGTGTGCAACTCCACCAACCAAATCAATGTTAAAGTCAGTACTAGCTGTACCCATTTCCTGGCTCAGTTCAGTTGTTATCTAAAAGAAAACCTGCTGGTTCACATTTTGATGTGTGCCCAAACTTGGATGTGTTGAACTTTCTGTATACACCAGTGAGTTTCCCTGTTGCTGCCTTCTGATGAAATCCAACCATTAGCCTTGAACATTCTCTGCCACATTGCATATGAGTTTATTATCTTCTTTGTTCAAGGAACGAGACTTTTGACATGAATGGAAATGAGAAGAAAACTCACAACAGTTGATCTTCTGAGTAGTTAGTATGCCACTCGCAGGTCCTGCTCCACTGCTTGAAACCATATAGACTACACTGAGCAGTGTAAATTGCTGAAGCTGCTAATAAAGATGGAGGGTATCTGAGCATCTCATACTCCACGAGGGAAAGCTCAATCAAGAAGAAGGACATTTGCTCCAGCTGCATTTGTGTCAGTGTTGTCTTTTTCAGTACAAGATCCTATCTTCTTTAAAGGAGATTTGTTCAAATGCAGGGAGGATATTGGTGATGTTACCGACCTTTTTATCCGACTGAGCAGCCTTGAGAAACCTTTGCATGAATACGTATGGTGTTGGCAATGACATGTTAAATTGCAATGTATTAAGCATCAGATTTTCCTGCAAAGAACAAATTTCACTTGCGGTTAGGTTATTTGAACTAAGAAAGATCACAACACGGGAGAAAAGAAAATTACCATTTCAAGCACTTCTTTCCTGGTGTAAGCCTTATCTGATATAACAATCAGATCTCCCACTACCGGAACAGAAACCTCCTCGTACTTACATGCTAAGAGCATAGCAACTAAGCCAACCAGCTGAAGCTTCTTTCTTACCACCGTCTGTTTGGACAGAAATCTGTCAATAAGATTAACCGTCAGAAACAATGTCTCCTTCATGAGGTCAAACTTGTCATGAACCTGTTGATTCAACCAAGAAATTAGTGATGATCTTCACTTAGGGAAACATGAAAACCATTTAATAAAGATTAATAAAGAGTTCATAGTTACGAATAATGTTGAAGGCAACTTCTGAATTACCTCAATAAGCCAGTCAATCAATATAGCTCTCATCTTCTCGTTGATGTCAAACTGTTGCGCCATATATGTTGGTGGGACACAGCTAAAACTCTGCAAAGATTAATTGTTGCATTGGAAGCATGGAGTCAATTCTGCTACATCGTTATTTGGTGACTAGAAAAGATTTCAATTCGTACAAAAGTTTGGAAAGGATGCTTTTGAGTATTGGAAGCCTTGAGCCTGAATGGACATTGTTTCACACCTACCTTTGTCGTTATAGTTATAAAGAAGGTCATAAAATTACTAACTTGAGACCCACCAACAATGCCTTTATCAGGTAACTTATTTAGATCATGCCATAAATTATGATTCATATGCTTATAGTAGAGTACATCTTAGTTTATTAAGAAATCTGTGTTAAGCAACAGAAATTAGAAATGTGTTGTTGTAATGAAAACCTCCTTTCCACCATAAGCGAATTCATCAAATTGATTCTTTCTTTAAAGAGAAAAACAGTCCAAAAGAGCAATCAACAAATTCTATTTACCTCCATTCTTCTGTAATACGCATAGACTTCTTCAACGTAGTCAACAACTGCCAGCGGATTCTTTGCTTCACAGCCATCAATATCCAATACATGTTCTTCAATTATATCTTCCATTTCAACCTCCTCCTGTCATTTCCATTACCCAGTTTTGGTTATTGTGATCAAAATATCGACATGACCATGATGCGACTTGGAAGTTTTAATTGAGAGAAAGAGATAATACCATTTCATCGATTTCATGAAGGCCTCCTGCTGTCTGTTCTAAGAACATTGGTTCTGGACAGTCTGTTGATGACTTATTCTCTTCAACATCTATATATATACAGTCTCCAAAAGTGTTACTGCTCGGAACTGATGGCTTCTGTTTCTTAACTTCCTGACAAAATTAAACTCCAAGAAATTACCTGTGCCGTCCATCAATAACACACAAGATTTAAGCTATTCTAAAATAGAATGGAACATACCTGGGGGCAATGCTGATCTGTACTTGACAATTGTGCAGAAAATTTCCTGACATGACAAATGATCAAATCTGGATGTGTAAGAAAATGAAGAGGTGAAATTTTTATTCTTTTATGATCTCAAATTCAATCAGTTAGTTTTATCTCAAATGAAGATGTAGTCTTGTTTTATGATCTCTTGAACATAGTTTGAATTTGGATCTCTATAATGATATTTTCCTGCCTTTTGACCCTTTTTCTGGCAGACTAAAGTAGATGAAAGTGAAAAATAAAAAGTTCCTCAGCAATCTCAAACCTTGTAACTGCTCTGTGCACAGGATTGGTTGGGTTTGATTCACAGACTCGATGACTCCTGAGCAGGAGAACAGCCAAAGCTATGTTCAGAAAACAAAGGAAAATATTCTATCTTGAAGCTTCAGATGAAATTTAGTATCAAGAAAATTACTCTGGGAATCCTCTCTTGTTAACAACAATACGGGGGCATCCTTGTGCTCCAACAACATTCTGGTTTAACGCACCTAAAACTCTTCTGTTCTGTCTAAATTCTTGTCCAGACATTCTGCTGCCCATCTCTACTCCTACGAGAAAGAGAAGTGAAAACAAAGAAAACCCCCCAAACCCATATTAGGTGAAAAGGTTTTTAACAGCAAGAATCTCTAACAATGCTCAGAATAACATCAATGTTCTACCTGGAAAATTTGTGGGCTTGATAATGTTGGGATTGTTCTCATCAGATATATTCATTTTTCCAGGAGACAAAGGGGTGAAAGAATCAACAGGAGAAATTGAAGCAAAAAGCCTCCTGCAACAGAACTAAAGAGTGTAGGTGGGATGGTGGCAGCATTTAAGATTCTTGAAAGTAATCGAGGATTCTTCAAGAACACCACACATACATGGTGAAATTAAAAAACAAAAAAAGATGTGTGTAAAGGGAGGCGACTTCAAGAAGCATGTGTCTATTTGCTTTTTTCCATTTTCTTCTTTTTTCCCTTTTTTTTTTTCAAACAACCAACGGCTAGTGAAATGTGACCGTTAGATGATAGATATTAGGGCATCAACTTTCCTTGTTTTGTCCTAACAACGGCCAGTTGGATCCCATTTTTTTAAACTCATCGTTTGAGTAGTTTCTGGTGCCGTTCCTATGTGCTCTTCCCCACTTGGGTTTTGTGGGTCCGCTGACTTCTGGCCCCTGATCGACCAATGGGAATTTGCCATTTTAGCATCGAGGAATCAAATTGCATTTGACTGCAGCCACTTGGATTTTGTTAGCGCTTTCTCTCTCTCTCTCCTCACACTTGATGAGCTCGGATCCTGTCCATATCCAAAGTGACGTCTTATGTAAATTTAGAAATTGTCTAATCCTACCCAATAGCCAACACGACGTCATTTTAAGCAACGTACAAGATTGGACACAAGATTTGTACAGGAATAATCTTGCATATGTCAAAAAGTGCCATGTTTCTTGATATGCAATTAAGAATCTTTTAACATAGCTGTGACCATATATAAGCTTTGATTAAAAAATCCATGTGGTTCTTTTGAGACTCTGGGCTACCATTCACTAATTTCTCATAATCGGAGATACCAAGATGGTGAAATAAACGTTGCTACTCTTCACATTCACTGGGGCGATTCTTTGTAGGTTTCATAATATGAAAAGCTCCACCGAGAAAGCATCAAACAACATGCTTTGGAGAAGTGACTCATTTTTTCTAATCTCAAATGGATCAATTAATCAACAGAGAACCTCAGATTCCTGAGGTAAGTATACAGCGGTATGCATGTCCTTTCCTGCCGGGGGAGATGAAAGTGCGATAAATACTAACATGGGACATCTCATTCCATTCTTTACCTAATCCCCACCTCATTCGTACCTTTTAACCTTTCCACAAATTTAGCCTTTTGACTGTACATAACTGAAGGTTTTATCTTTCAGAACAACTCTGGAAGTGGACCATGACCACTGTTATCTTAAACAGCCCAAAATTGAAATATAACGGTCAGTGATGTTACTCCAAAGTAAGCCAATGTACAATACCCTCGTCTAGCTACCATCCAGCGAATCAGGTCAGGAAAGACCTGCAACAAAATGGAGGATCATAAGTAAAAGTGTCTATGTAGCCTGTCCATGGGAGCTTGGCACAGAAAAAACCAAAGAGTTACCATTCATTCGCTAGTTTACAAGAACAACATCTCCACAATTGGACGGCATGTTAGTCAACAACATAGAATGTCATCATTTGAAAAGACTAGACAGCAAAGGCTGATCCCTTTTCTTCTTCACCAATTCTTGCTCTGTGTGCTGAGTATTCTCCTTCGCCACCTCCTCCAAAATAGTGTGAAGATGTTTCCTCACTCCCAGTTTGATTTTCTCTTCCTTGCTTAAATTATGCTTCTGACTTGCCTCCATATGCTTCAATGCCTCATCCTGATATTCGCTGTCATCGTACCTTTGAGCACTCATCTCTGATAGTAGACACTTTTTATCCTCATCTAAACTCCTGCTTTGTAGGACATCAAATTCGTCATCAGGTAGCTGAGCCACTTCAGCTAACTTCTTGTACATCTTTGTTGTCTCTTGGAATATACCGTTCTTGACCACCTTTACATTCTTCGCGACAATGTCATGTTCAGAAGAATTTTCTGTCTTCACCAATTTCGGTTTTCTATCCATCCTCTGCAACAAAATATGTTTCTTGTCCCTCTTGATCACAACTTCATCATGCTGTCGATTAGACAGAGTTGAATCACATTCCTCCTCAATAATCGTTGGCTGATTCTGAGTAACCTCCACACCTTCAACAACATCACCACTTAAAGTCTCCAAAATAACTTTTCCCATAACAAGTCTAGTCTCATGCAGATCTCCCTTTCCAAGCAGCACATGATCAATCGTGAAATTCTCTCGTCTATTGTTGTAAGATTCCACATCATTCACCAGCACATCAAAAAGTTGAGCAGCACGATGTGCTGTTTTCCCAATGAATACCTGATCCACCACAGACAAGTTGTCAGTAGAAATGGGAAGATACGTCCTAAACAGGGTATCACTTGCATCTTTTTAATTTACAATCAAGCTATAATTTCCTTCATTGTCACTGCACAATCATGAACTCCTAAATGTAAGGAACAACAGGATAAGTTTAAACATCGTTTTGAATGCCAAAACTTGATTGTTAGATATAGTATTCAGGCTCTACATATTAAGCATAATGGCACTGTGCTGGTGCTAAAGAAATAAAAAATCCCTATTTATGTAGCTCAATCTGCAATCCTGTATTTAGCTGCCTATAAAGTACACGGAATGCAAATCTAGTCTTAAAATAGCAGATTTTGACAACACACGTCACTCAGGAAGAATAGGGAACATTCAAAAAGCAATCCAAGTAGGAAAATTTGCCTCATTTCATTCAGGTAGTGCTACAGCAGTTTGCTGGCAACACATTGATTACTCGTGTTCTCACACAACAAGTGTGCAGCTGCGGTCAATTCCAATGTTTAGATCCTATTAAGTTTGCCAATTATGATTCTTTTGTATAAAAGTATCTCTTATAACGTCTAAGTATAGACACCTCATACAACATGAAATTAACAAAAATGTGCCACTGCTTCTCGTGCATGTCAATTTACATGAATCAGTGTTACCAAATATCGAGAATAAACCCAAAACTTTATAAAATTATGACAGTGTAACATTATATATTTTTAAAAGGGATAACAAGTCAACTCGAAACAAACATGAAGAGGATCTTCAGACCATAATACAACAGTGGCAGTGTGACTAAAGGAAGTAGTCAACAGTATTTTAAGAAAAGTATGCAATAAACCTTTGCAGAAAGTCAAATAATAAAATTGATGAATATTCTGCCAATCACCTCAATAAATTTTTATGTATGTTTCATTTAAATAAGTGGAAAAGACACCATAGAAAGGGAAGTTGTGTGGATAACATTTCTTAAGCATTAGCCAGTGCAAAGATCAATTATTATCATCCACATACACATGACAAATTAACACATACTTACCACACTAGGGAATGGAGAATCTGGATTACCATCATCACTGGTGCAAGAATTCAGGAACTCTTGGACTAAAAATGCTAGATGAGTTACTCTTTCTGCAAGCTCCGTATCTGATTTAATTTCAGAGAAACCTGAGATTTCAGGTAGAAATTTTACATCTGTCTTGGCATTATTCCTTGCAAATTTAACGCCATCTTGCCACTTCCCATGATATAGTACAGAAGCAAATGCCCAAATAACAAGAGCATCTTGTGGATTAATTGCCAATGCTTGATGAAATGCCAATAGGCCAACCCTGTAGCAGAAAACCATGACTGCGGGTAAGTTTATGGTAAACAACATGGTCACTCTTCAAATTTAGGCTAAGGGAGTCTAGGTAGCTCTATCAAATATCTTCTATTTAATATGTTTATATTGGATATATACATCCCAACTGATGTGAGACTCGAAGCTCAGAAAATACTGGCAATGTATTTAATTCCACCCCTCCAGGCAAGCATTCAATTATAAGACTCAAAGAAAACAAATCATACCCTTTTAAATAAGTTCTAACAAGTAACTCCTCCTCGTATCTTTTTATCTCTCTCTCTCTGAGAAAAGTCAACTTAAGTAGAAGACATGTTCAAGTAAAAAAGTCTGCAGCTAGAAAAGTCAACATGTCAATGGTTAAATAACTAAATCAGACGTGGTGATGCCAAAAAAAATGGTGGATGATGTAAGTTACATATGAATTTGATTAGTCCCATCAGAAACATTTGGAAGTGGACAGGAAAGGGATTTGATGAACCTCACCAGAGAAGGCAATCACAAGGTCGATCACAACTAACCAGCTTGTCCAAATTGAAGAATAATTTCTGCCAGGGAGAACACAAATACATATTAATCAAACTAATAGCAGAAAAGGTAAAACAAATAAGTACATTGCTCAATTTTCAACACTGGGTGAAGCAAAACTAGAATTTATTATGCTCATGCAAGCACCACAGATACTGAAGATTCTGGACACATTTGCTATTGCACTAAGGTACAGGTTTTGTTAGGTAACTATTTAATGGAGTGTACTGATGCGTTAGATAACACCAGTTAACAGGCAATAGCTCAATATTATTCAAAAGAACCAGAAGGTGGAACCTTCTGCACAAGCGTCAACTCCCTTACAATCTCAGGACAAACTTCTGAGAATTATTCTCAAAACTAAACTCTCCCCTCTTCAATCGTAAACTCTACTTTTATATCTCCTTATCCTAACCCACTTCTACCACTATCTATCTCCTGTTTATCTCCTGCTAACAACCTGATATAGTATATCGCTATCTAACTAACTACTGTCACGATTTAACTATAACTCTACTGCTCTACTTCTTTTTGTTTTCCGCGTGTAAACTATCCATTCTCCTTCTCTGTGACCTTTATTCCTAACAGGTTTCCAGTAGAATCTCTTAGAAAATTGTATTCAAAGAAGAAAATTTTACCTACAAGCAATTACTATTTTAGAATTTGAGATAGTTTCCTGATGTACATAAGCCATCTCACATACTTTCAAACTTTGTTAGGGTTATGCAAGGTCCCTTGCAACTGAAAATATCATCTTGACAACTCACAAAAGCAAAATCCTAATTATTTTATTAAACCATCATTAGCTACCTCAACAGACTCAAACTTAGGAATCTTCATTGTAGACAAAGTCATCTTAAAAGACTGAAACTTGGGTATCTTTATTGTCAACAAAGTCACCTCAACAGATTCAAACTTGCATATCTTTCTTGTTGACAAAGTTTGACACAATCGACTAAGTCAAAATTTCCACTGAACATTACCAATAGCATTCTGGAAGTCCAAGCAGATCTTTTACCACTTTTCTGAAGGTAGGTTGCCTACAATCAAGATTTTAACATCAGAATTGAACTAATATCCACAACTAATATAAACATATAGTAAATCAGAGATTGAAAGTTACAAACTTGAAATGGAAGAAACATTTCAAG
This sequence comes from Erythroxylum pedicellare, assembly GCA_027563575.1. Lineage (NCBI taxonomy): Eukaryota > Viridiplantae > Streptophyta > Magnoliopsida > Malpighiales > Erythroxylaceae > Erythroxylum > Erythroxylum pedicellare. Next base: position 11,490,003 of record JAOQMP010000210.1, read on the forward strand.
CAAGTTGAATTTTTGAAGCAAGCAGATTGTAGATACAGCAGCTCCATAGGATAGCATGTAGTTCAATTCCATCATTATCCTGCCCTGAAAAGAGAGAATATCAATTTGAAGGGAAGATCATGAAGCATTTACTTCACCTATGTTTGCATATATCTTGCAAAGAAATCAGGATCCATATACAGGGAATAAAATATCATAGCATTTCTAAGCAATCAATAACGAAAACAAACAGAAAAAACGAAAAAGGTGTAAAAGAAGTCGTAGTTGAGACTCACGAGTACCTTTCCCAAATTCTCAACAGAAGATGAGAGTTTATGCATTGCAATTTCAGTTTCCTTTGAAATTGACAAGCCCAAACGACCAGCGAGCCTCAAGCCCCTCAAAATTCTTGCTACATTACACAATTTATATGTACATGTCAGATACTAAAGAACTCCACAATGCTATGTGTTGTCTAAAATTCATATATATTAGATTCATATATAAGAGGTGGAAGTACCCACCGCAATCCTCTTCAAATGATAGTTGTGCAGGGGTTATTGTTCTAAGCTGAAAACATATCAAATCTATAGAGTGAGCATAATACGTGAGAAATTAAATTTGAAGCCAAACTTACTACCAAGTTATGAGGGGGGAAAGATCACCTTTAAGGACCTTAAATCTGACATCCCATTGGTATAATCATAGATTTGATGCATGAAAGGGTCAAAAAACAAACTGTTCCCAAGCAAAACAACAGATTAATCACAAGATCTAAACTAAAAGTTCAAGTTTAACAGCTTTAAAAATTCGACACATAACTGAGAGAGTCCAAGAATTTTAGCCAACCCTTTAACAATGACCCTTTACAAACAACTACATGAACTATGAAAGGGATCTTGGAAGAAGAAAATATACCTGTTAATAGTAAAATCCCGGCGCATGCTATCTCTCCAGAGGATGAAGTCTCTTTCATCACACCCACTTGGCCTTTCAAGAAAACAAACTTTTTCGTTTCCATCAACAAGTGATGCCGTTCCAAAGCTGGATACCTATCCAGACAGGAAATCAGTTCCAGTTAAGTACAAGTCAGAAATCACTATTATAATGTCTGCACCAACCCAGATAAGGTGAAATGACAAAAAAGGAATCACTCAAACCACTGCACACGACCAGACCTCAACTACTGAATCTTTGATAAAGACCCTGCATATAGGAAACCTCCGTCCAATGATCATAGAACGAAAAAATTGCGCTTTGATCTGTGGTACAGTATGTGAAAAAACAAAGTCTCATTCATCCAATAATCGAGAGTACTGGTATACAAGAAATATAACTGTGAACAAAAAACAAGTGAAGAATACACAAAATCCACCAAAAACCTGTTGAAGTTTAGCAGTGGTGATAATATCAAAATCTTTAGGCGCTCTTTTCAAAATTAAATCTCTCACGCATCCACCCACTAAGTAAGCTTCAAACCCTGCATATTAAAGTTGCAATTCATGTATCAATTATCAATAACAAAATTGGTATCCTGAGGGCCATATGGACTAGTTAAGCACATACCTCTACCACGAAGAATACTCAATACAGTCCAAGCGGATGGGGGAATCATCCCACGGCCTATACCCAAAAGCCTCGCGTTTATCTTTTTCCATTTTGACATGTTAACCACTTTGCCTGCACAAGTTAACACTACCAAGTTAAAAATGGCAAGAATGTCAAAAACCAGCACACTACAAAAAGTGACTATGGTTCTTAAAAGATAACTACTTTGTTGAGTAAGCGAATCCTAACCCATTTCTGTGTAAAAACGACTTTGCAGACCTTCCTCAGCCAAAGTGTGGTTAAATTGTTGTAGCCGAAACTCATACGGCCGTGAGCAACTAAAACAAGCAAGGTGTTCGACCAAATGTCCTAAAGAAACTGTAATAGCTGGAGAACTGGGAAAAAGTAAGCAGTAATACTTGGTTCCGAAGAGTCGGGCCATCAGAATATGAAAATCATTAGCACGCCACTCTTGTTAAAATCGGGAATAGCATGGCACCGCCTGTCGTATAAACTATAACCCATGAACCTAAGCGCCACTGTCACTGAGCGTGTGAACTGTGACCTGTGACAACGGCTCCGGAATGTCTCCAAACCAAAGTCAAAACCATGAATTTGGGTCTTAACCTCTCAACATGGGCTGAGGCTTTTTGCTTTGAACGAGCCCAAAACGAGGAAAAAAAATTTAGTTTTATAAAATATTTTTAAATAAATTCTAAAAATAGAAAGTATTGGTAAATAATAATATTATTATACCAATGTCTTTTATAATATAATTTTACTAAAATTTATCCCGGAATATTCTTTTTAAATTTTATTATTATTTTAATATGATATAAAAAATTTTAATAAAAAATCCAAGCTTTGTTTATTTTATGTTAAAACAAATAATGCAATGACTACAACAATGTTCAATAATATGTAATTTTATTTTTAATTAATAAGGAAGTTGTTTCTAATTATGTTAAAATAAATAATATATAATCTATATTAATTTTGAATTTATTTTCATAAAAATTTAAATGTTAAGAGCCAAAATAGAGATATAGATTATGCAAGTTTGATTTAGGTATTTAGGTGCGGCACGTGAAAAAAACAAAAAAACAGAGCGTGGACAGAGTGGGAATGATTTTGCAGCTTCCTTTTAGACAAGGACAATTAAGCGTGGCGTTCTTGTTTACTATGGTGCATACACCGTCTCAAGAGGGACTCACTCGCGTATCAAGGCACGTAAGCTTCACGCCCCTACTTCCCACACCCAAAACTCTAAACAACTTTTGTCATGACGTCATACTGATCTTAACATGCCGTTCTTTTTCAGTCTAGTTTCCTGATTTCTTTCCACCTCTAACTCTCATTTTTCTTTGTCCCCAATTTTCTTCTAGGTTTTGTTCATTGGGGCTTCTTCAATTTCTCGATTTGATCTGTCGATTTTCAGCTTCTGACTACTGCGTGTTTATTTGGGTGTGAAGAGGGGAGAGAGAGAATAATGGGAGGAGATGGAGCTGTACATGAGGTCAATGAATCGAATTCGGGAGGGAGCGATTTGGTAACGGTGAATGTTCGATGCTCTAATAGCTCTAAGTTCTCGGTTGAAATCAACCTATCATCCACCGTACAAGCTTTCAAGAGCGTTCTTGCCGAGAAGTGCGATATTCCCGCCGCTAATCAACGGGTTATTTATAAAGGCCGGATCTTGAAGGACGATCAGACTCTTGAGAGCTACGGTATGTGATGTTTTGCATTTTTCTTTTTTAATATGTTTCTGAAAGTGTTGATTTTGGTGATTGAGAATTAAACGGCTCTGGGTTTGATTTTTCTTTGGAGATCTAGGATAATTGGGGAGTGTTATAGGAGAAGGTTTATGGATTGATTCTGTTTTAGGGTTGTGTGGCGATTTTTGATCTGAAATTGGGTGAAAACTATTCACATGGTTTAACTCTTTTTTTTGGCACGTAGTGTTTCATTCTGTAAGAAAATAAATAACGCTACTGGACGTCGATTCTTGTAGGGAAGAGGGCATATGCACGTAGATGTTTAATGGGCTTTGTTTGAAAGTTTACTATTTTGATATAGCTCTTTTGACTAGCAGAGTTTTAATTTCTTGCTGCTTATGTTGTCTTTTTCCTTTGTCTATCCCTTGTATTCTGTTCCCACAGCGGTTTAGAGCGTGGTTTCTTTGTTCTGTTCTTTTGGTTTAGCACGAGCGAATTAGGCCTCCTGCGATTTTCTGTTCAGATTTGAGATTGATTTAGTCTTTTCTAGTCTTGAATTTATTGAGGTATGGCATTGATTTCTAGAACATCATTTCTAATCCGGTTGTTCCCAGTGGCGCCTTTTAGTCTTGAATCATATTGAGTTTTGTAGTGTTTCCTAGGCTTGAATTTTATTTTCAGTTGTCTATGATCTGTTGTTGAAATCTGTAGATATGAGAATGTCTAATCCAGGTTGGATATTTGATACGTCCAAACCATTTTAATGATTGGTATAGACGCAAAAGCTGGCCTGTAGACCATGTTGTTGGGTGTCTCTCTCGTCTAATATATAGTTAGTACATTTTATAACGAGCCTTCACAAGATAAAACACCTTTAGTAGCCAAATTTTAAGGTATTGTTAATATACATTAGTATTTGATTATTCTCGTTGTATTGTGGTTGATGTAGGCTTGGGGGCAGATCAAACAGTCCACTTGGTTCGTGGTCTTCCACCAAGTCCCTCTGCCAACACGACTGCACCTACAAATACTGGAGTCACAAATGCTACTCCAAATAATCCACATGCTACTAGTCCCACTGAAGGTGGGTCGATTGGAGGGTCTGGATTTGGAGCTTCACTCTTTCCTGAGCTTGGTTTAGGGGGCTTGGGTGGCAGTGGTGGTATGTTTGGAGCTGGACTTCCAGAGTTGGAACAGGTGCAGCAACAGCTGACCCAGAATCCAAATATTATGAGGGAAATAATGAACATGCCTGTAGTGCAGAACCTTATGAACAACCCTGAGATAATGAGGAATTTGATTATGAACAATCCTCAAATGCGTGATATCATTGATCGAAATCCTGAGCTGGCTCATATACTTAATGATCCCAGCACTCTCCGCCAAACACTTGAAGCTGCACGAAACCCTGAGCTCATGCGGGAGATGATGCGCAACACTGACAGAGCAATGAGTAATATTGAATCTTCTCCAGAGGGATTCAATATGCTTAGGCGCATGTATGAAACTGTTCAGGAGCCTTTCCTGAATGCAACTACAATGGGCGGAAATGCTGGAGGTGATACTGCAAACCCTTTTTCTGCCCTTTTAGGAGCTCAGGCTGGGAACCAAGCTAGAGATGGATCAACTAACCCATCAACCACAAATACTGAAACAACCGCTGGTTCACCTGCTCCAAATACCAATCCACTCCCTAATCCCTGGACTGCTGGAAGTAAGTATTTCTGCTCTCCTCTGAATGTAGTTCAAGTTATTAGGATGCTTCATATCTTGGTATAGACATTGTCCTAAATCTTTCTTTATCTTCTCACCATCATCCATTTTATCAGCATTGAGAAAGATAAAACCGCGAAGATTGTTCTCTTTAAATACTACTTGCCAAAGTTACCCATGGACATACAAGGAAACAACTACTTGAGGCTACATCTCTGTATATCCTCAGTGATTTTTCCTAGTCTGTTTAGAATTTTACTGTTTATCTGTTAACCACGAAAGTGTTCTTTTATATGCGTCTACATTTCCTCATGATTGGGTCAATATTTTAATCTGGAACAGACTAAGATTTTTTATTGTGTTGAGTTGTATATAGATGTGTAGTGATAAAATAGGAAGGTGTTTACTACTATTGATTGTATTTCCTATTCTAGGGTTAGACATAAACTATATATACATGTATTTTCAATGTATAGTAAGCATGAATAGTAAAAACTTCTCTGAGTTTCCAGATTGATTGCTTTTAATCACAAATTACTAACACAAATCTGGCAGCTGGGGGTGCCCAAACCAATACCACGAGGTCCAATCCTACTGGGGATGTTAGGCCACAGGCACCTACTGGACTTGGCCTTCCAGAGCTTGACAACATGTTTGGTGCTATGCCTGATCCTGCTTTGATGACCCAGTTGATGCAAAATCCAGCTATTTCACAAATGATGCAAAGCCTGCTATCAAACCCTCAGCAAATGAACCAGGTAAAAATATTAAGCTTCTTTGTGTGTAAAACTGTTGGTTATTGACATCAAGCAATTAACATCTGCCAAGTTTCAGGTTCTTGGTATGAATCCCCAATTTCGTAGCATGGTAGATTCGAACTCTCAACTAAGAGAAATGATGCAAAATCCTGAGTTTCTTCGTCAAATGACTTCCCCTGAGACAATGCAGGTAGAGTTGTTCTCAGTTTGTACAATTCCTCCTGACCCCTTCCATGCTCACTGATAAGGAACACAAAGAGGAGAATCCCACTTGAACGGATGACTACAGTGCAATACCCTTGAGAACTTATAACTTTCAGTTTCATTGAGATGTGTGCTCTTTCTTGCAATGAGATATGGAAACATTTACTTGTTGAAGATATCCATAGCACTTTCTTCTAACTGTAGTTTCTTATAGTAATATCCATACTAATTCTGGTTTGTTCTTCAGCAACTTATGACTTTCCAGCAAACCCTTTTGTCTCAGCTTGGCCGACAGCAATCAACCCAGTACGTTGTAATATGACCTATCTGTGTATTGTTTCTCTGAAATGGAAGTGTAGATCCCTGTTTAGTTTGGAATTGGCTAAATGTCAATGGCAATTGGTTGTACACTGGTGTTGGAATATTATTATGATTGATTTTGCTTCAAGTTTATTGACATGATATCTTCTTGCAGGGAACCAGGTCAGACTGGTACGGGCACAGGTATTGAGAACTTCAAAATTTTCCTTCTAATTGAACCACAGTTTTGGTGCAACTTTCTATAGCATATTTCGTTATAACTTCATGATTTGAGTGTCTTCATATGTAGGCATAGGATATTTTCTGGATTGGCGATACATTAGGATAGAAACATTTAATGGAGCAACCAAATAACAATGGATGCTTGCTGATCCTAGGACCAGCTTAATCTAGTTGTCTATGTACTGCACAAATTAAACGTATCAAACCACTTTTTTCCCCTATTCCTTCTCCCTTCATTCTGTAGAAGATTTTTGTGCATTTTCAGGATGTTTAGTTGATCATCATTGCAGGAACAGGAAATAATGCAGGCTTAGAGATGTTGATGAACATGTTTGGTGGACTTGGGGCAGGCAGTTTGGCAGTTCCCAACAGATCTAATGGTTAATAGTCTCACTTGCTCGCTCGCTCTCTATCTGTCTCTCGCTCTCTCTCTCTCTCTCTCTCTCTCTCGCTCTCTTGTTGACTCATTTATTTAGTTCTTGATTGCAGTACCTCCTGAAGAACTATATGCAACCCAGTTGACACAGCTACAGGAAATGGGTTTCTTTGATACACAAGAGAACATACGGGCGCTAATTGCAACTGCAGGAAATGTACATGCTGCAGTGGAGCGACTTTTGGGCAATTCTGGTCAGTAGGTAATCCTTAATATGGTTTGTTTCCATTTGGACTCCTTTGGTCAGTTTCGACCTGAGTTGTATTCAAGCCCTCTTTTTGGGAATGAATAAGTTCGACTATGATGGTAAGGGTAGTGAATATTCATGTGTGTCTGTGACAGTTGGAAGTATCATTTTCTCTACTACAGTTTCTGTGGTGGCATCTGTCAGGCCAAACATCTTGTACATACTTATAGACTTCACATTAAGATTGATAAGAACGATTTACTTTCCAGATTCTTATACTTTTGAAGCTTGTAACAATCTTAACTTCTTTTTTTACTTTATCCATTTCTTGGTGGAGTGAGAATTATTTCTATCCTTGTTTACTCGTTTGTTGATGGGAGCTCGCCAAGTACTGACAAGTAGTCAGGAAATGTAGTGAATTATGTTGATAGTCTCCCTTTCTCATTCTCCTCCCCCCGTTTTCAATTCAATGATCATCCATCCACAACTTTAATCGACTTCATGTTATTTACTGCTAATCCTAAAAGCTTTAGCAGTTCTCCTTTTGCTTGTTTGCCCTTTCATCGACTCGAAGTATTAGAAGGAACGAAACATAGTAGTGCGCCATAAGCTATTCAAATTCCTTGAAATCTTACCTGCTGTATACAATCACGTAAATATTAAGGAATCTGGGTTGAATTCCACTGAATGTTTCTGATCTTTGCATAATGCCATCATTTATATCATTGAATGATATCAATCTTTTCTGTGGTTTCGTAAATTTAACTAAAAATTTCTTATACTTTAGACTTTGATTTCCTGTGATAAGTAGTTTTGTTACAAACAAAAAAAACCAAAGTCGTTAAAAATATAAATTTATTCAAAAAGAAAGTTCAAGAGAAGGGTAGGTCCGTGCTAACTGTAACATCATCGTATAGGGATAACTATGACAGCAAGCGACATGTATTTACATGTTATTGTTTTTACTTAAATATAATGATATTTAATATTAATTAATTTTATTCATAATAAAATTTTCAATTATATTTATTAATTTAATATAAAAGTATTTTGTTAAATTTTTATTTACGGTTCATATTTTTATAAATAATTAATAATTAATTTTATTGATTATTATTATTTTTATCATAAAATATGTTTATATTTTATATTTTATTAATAACTAATGTTATATTAATCAGTTTAACGTGAGAGTAAATTAAATCTTTCATTAATTTTATTAATTTTTATCAGGAAAGTAATTAATTTTCTTATTTATTAATATTATTGGATAATAAAATAAATTCTAATTAAAAATCTCAATTTATTGTCACGTTAAGCTAGTTTATAAAATTTTAATTATTAATAAAATATAATAAATTAATATATTGTTAATTATTAATAAAAAGCAAACTATATTACATATTAACAAGTTTTTATATTCTTTTTGATATAATTAGTGAGATATAAACATAATACATTAAAAATAATTTTTTATTAAGAGTAAAGATCAATCAAGTTATTTATTAATTATTTATATAAAAATGTGGAT
>JAOQMP010000210.1:11508946-11540142 GCA_027563575.1 Erythroxylum pedicellare
TTAAATTATATTCATAATTTTATATAATAAATATTAAATAATTAAATAATATATTTATTTAATCATAAATCATATTACGACAAAAAAGATCAAAATTAATTTTTATGATTTTTCTCAGTTATGAAAATATATAAAATAAAATAAAAGTTTTATAAATTCAATCAAATATTTTTTCAAATTTTAAACTAGAAACAAAAAACTAAAAGTAAAGTGGAACCAACAAACTTTAAATTTATGATTTTTTATACCAAACTCGCAACTCCTATTTTTGATAAAAAATATTTTTAACTCTAAAAACTATACTAAAATATAGGTTAGACTTTAATATTTTAGAATGCTTAATTTTTTTTAATATTTTAAAACTATCAGAGGATTGGCCTTGTACTTGTTCATATTATAAGTGGTCAATGAGATTAATTTTTAGGAATGTCAATTTTAATCCGGCTCAATTCTATCTAGCATAATTTTGACCCATTTCGATAACAAAGAAATAGCTTAATGCCCTAATTCCTAAAGGGGATCTGAATTGTAATCAATTACCTAAGGAAAGTTGCTACTGAGAACAAGACTGAGAAGAGGAGTCCTTTGGATCTTCGCAAGCGTTACCTTCGAAGTATCGAAATCATCCTCCTTAATTGAGTAACAGACCAAAAATAAAGGCAAAATTAGTTTTGCCCTAAATCATCTAAAGATGCCTTTTGTAAACATTGTCGTTTTTTAGCTATTTTCATGTATCAAGTGAGCTAAATGGGCTATCCACGAGGGGTAGCCATCTAGATGTAACTTCTCCAATTTTTAATGAAATTATTTAATTTATCAAAAAAACTTTTATAACAAAAAGTTGATCAAGTGACAAAAAAAATTTGTCACTAAAATGACAAATAATAGTGAGCATAGTGATAGTTCGGTTATTGTAACAATATTAAGTAGATATTAATTAATTGAATTTTTATTGACAAAAGTTTTCGTCATAACAGATACATAGGCTTTTAATAGCAAAGCTTAGTGATAAAAGAAATTTTGACAATATTATTATATTAATAGTAACAATTTAATTATGAAGGTACTAAATTGTTACAATTCTCATTGTATTAGTGACCAAAAATAAATCTTCATAGTTAATCCAAACGATAATATCAATCAATTGCTTTATCACAACAAACCTCATATCTGTGACGAAATAATATTTAGGCACAAAAAATTGTCACTAAATTTCAAATGGTAGTGACCATAGTTATAGTTTGGTGATTGTGGACACTAATTAATTAAATATTTATTGACAAAAGTTTTCGTGACAACAAGTAAAATATTAGTTACCAACATATATTCTGTCACAATTACAATTAATTCCTGCCAAAATTATTTTGGTGCCAAATTTAATAGGCTTTTAGTGACAAAACTTAGTAATAAAATAAAATTTAACACTATTAATATATTAATAATGACAATTTAACTGTGAAAGATACTAAATTGCCACAATTACCATTATTTTAGTGACAAAAATATAAATCATCACAAATAATCCAAATAATACTGTCAATCAATTGTCTTGACACTAAAAAATATCGTATTTGTGATGAAAAAAGTAGTTAGTCACAAAAAATGTCACTAAATTATGAATATTTGTGACCGTAGTTATAGTTCAGTTATTGTGACAATATGGAGTAGAAACTGATTAATTGAATATTTATTGACAAAATTTTTTGTTACAACAAGTAAACTATTATGTGACGATTAACTATTTCGTAACAAAAAGAAAAAAATATTAGTGACAAAACTATGTTTGTCACAACAAATAGAAAATATTATTTACTAACATATGTTTTGTCACAATTACAATTTATTCCCGCCAAAATTATTTTGGCGCCAAATTACATAGGCTTTTAATGATAAAACTTAGTGATAAAAGAAAAATTGACACTATTAATATATTAATAGTGACAACTTAATTGTGAAAGATACTAAATTATCACAATTACTATTGTATTAGTGATAAAAAATAAATCATCATAGTTAATACAAACAATAGTGTCAATCAATTATCTTGTCACAAAAAACCTCGTATTTGTGACGAAATAATAGTTAGTCACAAAAAAATTGTCATTAAATGTCTTAACTCTTGTAGTGTATGTTTCATGTCCAGAGGTATCAAAGGTAGAAGGAAGGATTGGACAAACCACAAATGTGATTATTGGAGGTACAGTCATAGATGATTTTACTAACGAGTGACTCACTTTAGATCAAAAGGTAACTATTTTTCACTTCAATGATTCTTGCTTCCTGTAAATTTTTCATCTCATTTACCTTTGTATGGCTTGAATTTGAGTGTAGATATATTGCTTATTTTAAGTATGAACTTCAGTAGCTTACAAAGATATTCCACATAAACATCTTTGGGCAAATTTCTTTCTTATTCCGTCATGATTAGTGAAGCTTTATATTGTATTATCAAGGATTCATATATCCAATGAGTATGCTAAGCTTGATGATTCCAAGTATCGTTGAGTTTGTAATTTGTATAATTTAGCTCCTATAATCTTGTATTCGGCTGCTGCAGCAATTATTACATGTAAGTTACATTGCTAGAGTAATCTTGTATATTATAGCACGAAACTGATTGGTTGCAGACTTTACTACTAGTAAACTTGATAGAAAATGGGTAATCTATTTTAGGAGATAGTCAAGTCAATGAACACCTATGAATAATGAAAGTGATTTTCTTTATTGCTCTAGGATTTTCTTCTTAGTTATGTTTATTTTATAGAGAAATATCATAATAATAGTGTTATAACATTGAATTTTAGAACCCTACTGTCATAGCCAACTTTTGTGGTGAAAATTTAGGAACAAGAATAATGGTATTTAACTTGTTGTAGATGCTATGTTAAAATTCCAACATCCCAAAAAATTTAGATTCACTTACAACTTAAAATTCATACCAGTGATTGTAGTCCTGGAGCTCTAGAGATGAAGTACTTTTAAACTATCATGTTTGCCTTTCTTCATCCAGCTTTGTTGTTATTGTTTAAAGTATTCTTAACCTTACTCAAGCTATGGATACACCCAATGCATTCATGTTACAACACTTGCTTTTTGTTTTACTCTCAAGTTGGATTGTTGAGTGCTTACTTGATAAAGAAATTATACTTTGTAAAGTACTTATGGTTTTTAATGATTATTTTACTAGATTACGTTCTCATTTCATTGCCCTATTTTCTTTCCTAATTGAAAACAAATTAGCTTAATTATGCATAATTCCAGGCACTGCTCCGATTTTGAAGTTGCTTTAATGATTCTCATAGTTAATGTTTTGTATATGATGGCTGACGTATGAAGTTGTTCTCATTAACATGGACAAATCTACTGTCATTCTAGTTATGTTGTAAATTTTTTTGTAATCTTATTATTTATAATTTGTAAACTAGTCTCTGTATTTATTATTTTGTTTATAAGGATTGTTAAAGTTGCAATTAAAATATTGTATATGAAGAATGTTCCTTTTGTTGATATAATTTAATGATATTTTATTTTTTATAAATATAATGCTTCAAATTATCAATTATTTTTGTATAATAAATTAACACAAAAATATAAATATTATATACAATAATATGAATAAAAATGTCACAAATAATTATAATTATAATTAATATGATATAACATCTTATTAAAATGTATACTAAAAATTTGACTATATTTTATAAAACGTAGCTAAAACATTTGGTTATATTTTAAAAAACTTAGCTAAAGCATTTTAGTTACGTTTTTAGAAACATAACTAAAAACAATTAGCAACATTTTTGAAAAAAGGCTAATAATTTTTAACTACAAAACTTAAACGAAGCTAAAATGTATTGACGACACTTTCTTAAAAGGTTGCCAATAATTTTTCGTAGGCAAAAACTAGTAAAAAACGTTGCCAATAATTTATTAGCAAAATTTTTGAGACATACTGAATTTTTTATTAGTTAAATGTTGTTTTTGTTGCGGGGTATATTATGTATAGTCCAAGGCTAACTGTAGATGACAGAGGTCCAGCACTCATTCATGTCCTAAGGTGATGGTTCAAAACTTGCAAAATAGTAGATTGATCAACAATATATAATCCCGTGGCAGTTTATTACTTTCCCGCCTTACTCAAAGCAGTGCAAGTTTCGGCTGACTATGAAATTATGAATCGAATCGGGATCAAAGTCTTCTAAAATGGAAATGGAAATTAGGATATCGCCCATCTCCTCCGCCCAAACTAATCATCATTCCACGTGTACGTACGGCTATTGTCTCTCAGGAATCCCTTCATGCATGAAACATCGTACCGTTTCCAACATACCTCCGAAGTTGGCGGGGGAAAACTGCTAACTGTCAATAACCGTCGACTTCAGGAAACACCAAGACCTCTATATAAGGAGACGACACTGCACCATGCTTCTTCAGGCACCAAAATACACACATGAATCTTTTCTTACTCTTTTTTATTTCTTTTATTTTCAGTTCCTTAACTCTCATTTCCGTTCTGTTCACGGGGATGACTGGCTCCGGGGCCTCCTCTACACCTGGCGACGACAAGCCCTCCGATGAGCAGCAAAACCAGGGAAATACCTCTGGAAATGCTGCTCAGGAGAAGGACACACTTGAATCTGGAACTACCGCTGGGGATGTTGATGCTCCTTCGGGGACTCCAACTGAAACTGGCGCTCATTCCGGAAAGGACAAGGGCATTGCCGGGAGTGTTAGTGCTGTTGAGTCTCAGGAAGATGCTAGTGGGAAAAAGAAAAGAGATTCAAGGGATGATCTAGGTGACGCTGGTGCCAGTGGCAGTGCGGTGAGACCTAAACGACGATCCACTGGAGTCGTCGGTGCTGATGTTCCTCCGATATGTGCTGTTTGTGGCAAGACATTTTCCTCTTTCAGGGCAATGTGTGGTCACTTAAGGGCACATACTAAGGAGGAAAAGCCTTGGAAAGGCGCATTTCCACCTCCCGTGTTTGTCGCCGACTGGGGCGATAACAAGAGAGGTGAAGATAACGACGATCCTGAGGCCGCTAGGAGCATTATTGAAGAAGAGGTGGTGCCTGCTCTTCTTAGTGTTGCTCAGGAGGCCGTGGCTAAGCTCCAGCAGGACCAAGTCGGCTCTGGCGTCGACCTGAACGTAGTCCCAGATGATGATGAGAATCCACAAGAGCCTGCTGCCGCTGAAACGACTCACACCAAGAAGCTTCCCGCAGATTTCGATTTGAACCTTCCACCTCCGGAGGACAGCGAGGACGAACCGCCTGCTGCTTGAATGAGAGTTGAGCGTGTTCCGGGCACGTAGAATTTTATATTCCCTAAATCTGTGGACTGTGCGGTATCCGCATGATGATAGTTTGTAATAAGTTGCCCGAATAAAGACTTCCGAACTGAATGGATTTGATAGTTATTATATGTGTTTTCTCTCTCCCGTCTATTTTTTCATGCATTTTGGTTTCGTCGTTTTACTGTCATGGATCCATGTCAGCCATGCAAGAGGAGAAGAAAAGTACGTGTAAAAATGATTTCATCTGTTTCTTCAACGTTCAATAAGTCTACTATCGCTCTTGCATGGGCATTTAGTATGGATTTGTAAGCATCGCGAGGACAAAGAGTGGTGCGCGTATGCCACATAATATGCAAACACATCTCCAACTTGAGGTTCTGAACAGAGCCACTTTTGTTGTCTTTCTCCGTTATAAATAGTGGCTAATATTGTTGCATGGCCGATGAAAAACCCCCCTTGTACATTTTTCCAGAAAAATGGAACCAAGAACACTGATAAAGGGCCCAAATCAACCTCTGCCACGAAGGCTGAGATTAGATAAGGAGCAGTGGTGGACGGACGCCGTTCTCATAAAAATCATTGGACCAGTTTTTTTATATCAATAATCATAATTATCCGTAACTTCTTACTAACATTTGCTTGTCCTGAGAGTCAGGAATGATGATTTTATGTCTTCACTTTCCTTTCTTTTTCATCGTTTGTGAAATGAAAATAGCCTATATTCCTTGTTTTACAGTTTAAACTTGTTTTACCTCCCAACTGACTTGCATAGGATAAATATAGTTAAGAAGCCTCTCTTCTTTTTTCATTGCCCGTTAGCCTCTTCTTTTGTCACAAAAACTTCCTCTTTCCCTCTTCTTCAGCTGCTATGGATCCCTACAAGGTACCAACTCTTACTTAATCCCTTGACCACTTCTCTTTCTTGGAATTGAATAAATGGTCTACATTATTTTTCTCCTAATCCATTTTTATGCATGCTATCTTGTTCTTATTTGGCTGAATTTGGTGCAGTACCGACCTTCAAGTGCCTACAATTCTCCTTTCTTTACTACTAATTCTGGAGCTCCTGTCTGGAACAACAATTCCTCACTTACCGTCGGATCAAGGGGTAAATTGCGTAGCTCTCTACTTTCATCAAACCGTTTTATTCATTGCAAGTATTAAATTGGTTTGATTGAAGCCTTTAAGTTGCACCTAGCAACTCTAGACTGGTTTATGTCTCTGATTCTGTTCCTTGCGTATTGTTAACCGTACACTACTAAGTGGCAATAAGCAATATTTCTTGAAGAAACAAGTGTTGCCATCCGTCATAATTCCAAAAAGTTACGGGATTTTGTCATCACTGCAGTTTAATGTCCCAATATGAGATAAGATTTCAAGTGTTCTTTTTCTAACAGGTCCAATTCTGCTCGAGGACTATCATTTGGTGGAGAAGCTTGCCAACTTTGACAGGGAGCGCATTCCAGAACGTGTTGTCCATGCAAGAGGTGCTAGCGCTAAAGGATTCTTCGAAGTTACCCATGACATATCTCATCTCACTTGTGCTGATTTCCTTCGTGCTCCGGGAGTTCAAACCCCTGTTATTGTCAGGTTTTCCACTGTCATCCATGAGCGTGGCAGTCCTGAGACTCTCAGAGATCCTCGAGGTTTTGCTGTGAAGTTTTACACCAGAGAGGTGACATGTTCTACTTTATAATTCTTAAGTTACGCACTTGTGATTTACTAATTATGCTTTATCGTTCTGGTCAGGGTAATTTTGATCTGGTGGGAAACAATTTCCCCGTCTTCTTTATCAGGGATGGCATGAAGTTCCCTGATATGGTTCATGCTCTCAAACCCAACCCCAAATCACACATTCAGGAAAACTGGAGGATAGTTGACTTCTTTTCACACCATCCTGAGAGCTTGCACATGTTCACTTTCCTCTTTGATGATATTGGTATTCCACAAGACTATAGGCATATGGATGGCTCCGGTGTTAATACCTATACTCTGATCAACAAGGCTGGGAAGGCAAACTACGTGAAGTTCCATTGGAAACCAACTTGTGGGGTTAAGTCTTTGTTGGAGGATGAGGCTATAAGAGTGGGTGGAGCAAATCACAGTCACGCCACTCAGGATCTCTATGATTCAATTGCTGCAGGAAACTACCCCGAGTGGAAGCTTTTCATTCAGACTATTGATATTGCGAATGAACATATGTTTGACTTTGATCCACTTGATGTGACCAAGACATGGCCTGAAGACATCTTGCCTTTGCAGCCAGTGGGCCGCTTGGTTTTGAACAAGAACATTGATAACTTTTTTGCAGAGAATGAACAGCTTGCTTTTTGCCCTTCTATTGTGGTTCCTGGCGTCTATTATTCAGATGACAAGTTGCTGCAAACTAGAATTTTCTCCTATTCTGATACTCAAAGGCACCGTCTTGGGCCTAATTATCTTCAGCTCCCAGCAAATGCTCCCAAATGTGCCCATCACAACAATCATCATGAGGGTTTCATGAATTTTATGCATAGGGATGAAGAGGTACTAGAGTCATGTTAAAAACTTGTACATACGATCACATTAAGATCCTGTATAACATGAAATTGCGTTATCACCGTTGGTTTCTTTAATACCTTCTTTCATTGTGTTGGAATTTTCTCATTTTCTGATGGTGGGACTTCTTTTAGATCAATTACTTCCCTTCAAGGTATGATCCTGTTCGCCATGCTGAGAAGTTTCCAAATCCTTCTGCAGTGTGCACTGGCAAGCGCGAGAAGGTTTGTTCTTTGCTTTCGAAGATTAATTAGAAGGAACTGGGTTAACGTTTGTTTCAATTTGAAAAATTGAGTGACGTTTTCTCAAGATTTTGTGATAGTTTCTGTTTCAAAGACTCTGGCTCTGTGTACCAAAGAACTCATTGTGGATCAGATGAAATCTGAAATATTATGTTCTCATCGTTTTAACAGTGCATCATTGAGAAGGAGAATAATTTCAAGCAGCCTGGGGAAAGATTCCGTTCATTTTCACCAGACAGGTAGCGAATGAGAGATTTGCCAGATAACTTACATCAGATTGCTCATTTACTAATCCTACTCCCCTCTTTTGTTTTGCTTAACATCTCCAGGCAACAGCGCTTTATTCGCCGTTGGGTTGAGGCCTTATCTGATCCGAGGGTTACATATGAAATTCGCAGCATTTGGATATCATATTGGTCTCAGGTGCTGTGCTTTATTGTTTCAATTTATAGTGAAGCGCATAATGAATGTTTGGTCGTAGCAAACTGAATTAGGTTCTTTCTTGTGGCCTGTTTCTGGTTGATATTAAATTTCACACGCAAGAGCCATGTCATTAAACCAATGATTACTTAGGCACCCGTCTGTTTGGGTTGTGGTACAGGCTGACAAGTCTCTGGGCCAAAAGATTGCTTCTTACCTGAATATGAAGCCAAGTTACTGAAGATGACTGGAGACATTTGAAGAAAGAAGAAAGTTGTCAATTATTGAAGAATGACATCGTTGTGCTTTCTGTATAACTTAACGTAAAGCGGTCTCCTTAGACTTGTATCCTAGTTATAAAGGAGATACTGTAGTATGATGATCTATTGTGTCATTAATTGACTGTTCTAATAAGACTTGTATACATTTGTTGCTCTCAGTACATCCCTGCATGAAAGAGGAAATTATGGTTTAACAGCTAATCTTAGTTTCTGCTGTCCCCTACTGCTAATGAATTTGTGATATTATAGTAATGTTTAGCTGTTCGTGGGCCATGTCTTCCCATCTAATATGCAATATAACTCTGGAGGAGGCCAGTTCTGTCAAAAGATTTGATCTTCGGCCGAAGGACGGAAAAAACAAAAAAAAGATCTGATCTTTGAGTAAGAGTAACAGGTTAGAAAAACTTTATTATTAACTAACTTCAGTCAAATGGAAAAACGGTAGACATTGTTAAGGAACCTGACTATGAAAGAAAATTACCTTACCAAGATTTAACTACTTTTATTAAGATCTAACGGTTCGAACTCACTAACAGAAATAGTGATACGTAAATGTTTGACAATGTCTGAGGGTCCCTTAAGATGTGGAGTGTTAAGGAAACGGCCAGCATCTACCAGGCATCTACGCTGTGCTTAATTAAAGGCCTGAAATGCTGGCATAGCGGCTCGGCTTTCTTTTAGCCCAAACCCGTCGAAAGTTCCTCCCAAACAACACCACCTCACGACCACGAGTTTTCATAGTACAGTCAGACATCCAAATAGGGCAAAAAACGAACGAGGGAAGTGAAGAAACTGGCAAAAGCCAACTTCTAATAGCGAACAAACAGAATTGATGCGCTTGGGGAAAGATTAATCTTTTTTGGGTTTGTAGTATCGCTTTTTCAGAGCAAAAGCATTTACTTTTACTGCTTTAGGCCTCTCCTTGGATTGGATCTTGAAATTACAAGTAGCTTTCACGTGTGATCTTGTCGTGTCAAGGTAATTATCTAACCTGCCTTAATATGTTTGGTGCCTTGCAATGCATGGGACTTGTCACAATTTAGAAGCTTTCATTTAAAGTATTAAGTTGTAACTTGGATTGAGTTCCGATAAGCTTTGGTGATTGAAATTTAACTTAAAATCTTGCTGTTAAAAAGGTTTATCAATTTTGGATTTTGAAGTGGTAAATTTGTGTTTTGTGTATATTCGTTTTCTTGGTTTTTATTGGCAGCGAGTTGCAAATCCAATAATGATGGAGAGAGCAGAGTCGGGGCAGAAGCTGTATACACGTATGCGTCTGTGGGAATTTCCAGATCAATATGTGATTGAACCCACTGACGGATCCTCAGGTTCCCCTTTGGCGATCAATCGGGCCGATGGCTCCATGAATCTGATAGGTTTATTATTTGCTTTTGCTTTTAGATTGTATTGTCTTGTTGTTTCTGCGGGATTCTTTAGATTCTTGTAGATAATGATTGTTGTTTATGGGACTCTAGATGAAGTTCCGGAGTGCAATGCTCTTCGAGTTCCTAAAATTCAGACGATCTTTGGGTTTGTTGGAATGCTAAAGCTCGTGGCAGGTAATGCATTAATTAGAGAACTCTTCTTAAACTAAACAACAAAAGAAACTTTCCAACAATCATCTGTTTGCATGTTTTTGTAAGCTCAACAGTTTACGTCTCCACTGTTCATAATGTCAATTTGCTGGTTGTATTTGATTATCTAATGTTGCCTATAGGATATTACTGTAAAGCGTTCTGCTATATTCTTTTCAACTTCATAATTACAAATGATTGTCTAACCTTATTTTCATATTCTGCCATGCCTTTAGGATCGTACTTAATAGTTATAACCGAAAGGGAGTGTGCTGGATCATATCTGGGACATCCAATCTTCAAAGTTAAATCTTTGAAAACTTTTCCATGTGACCATTCTTTAATAAATTCATCCACAGAACAGGTAACTCTTATCTACTCTTGCATTCTCTAGAATGATATTTTCGGTGCTACAGGAGAATGATTTGACCCCATAGTCTTCTCATTTCTGCCTTATTATCTGCAGAAAAAGGTGGAGAATGAATTCTCCGCCCTGCTTAATGTTGCTGAGCACACTTCTGGCCTGTATTTCTCATATGACACCAACTTAACACTAAGGTTAGTGTTTGTTCAACTTCAGTCACATTATTAGATCTTCAAATTAGCATTATGAACCAAACTATTAAATTATTGTGAGGCCTGTATTTCTTATAGACACCAACTTAACACTAAGGTGAGTGCTTATTCAAATTCAGTCACATAATTAGATCTTTAAATTAGTGTTATGAACCAAACTATTAAATTATTGTGAAACCTTCGTTCACACTCTCACCTTGTCCTCCAAATGCATTGGCACTTGATGTGTATATTAATTGCCAGATCATCCTTTTATTGTTATATATAATTGGGATTTCTAGCATGTAGGCCATGCTAAAAACTTCAGGTGTTGCATTGCAAAATGAGGTGTGAACATTAAATTTTCACTGCCCAGAAGTAAAATAAAGAACTAAGCTAGTTTCAAGGCTTAAAGGGGGGTAGGAGTATAATTCAACAGTTAAGCTAGTTTCAAGGCTTAAACAGGAGTAGGAGTATAATCTAACATTCAATTGTACACCATGATGATAATTGTTTGTACAGTGTTAACTATTAGGAAACTACCAGCATTTGTAACAAGATGCTAATTAAGAAGTAAAGACTTTTTTTAGATGGTACAACTAATTGGTAAAGGATACGATCTTCAAGTTTCTATGCATGCTTATGAGATTTCTTGGCTAAATTAATGGGATGGTCTCTTATGTTAACAGTGGACAACGATTACATGATTTGGGTGATGAATCTAAATTGCTTCCTCTTTGGAGACAGGTGATCATAAGATTTAAATTCACGAAAGTATCTCCCTTTCTTAAAAGTTCCTTTTATTTTCTTGGATGTTGATGGATTCTTATGCAGCAGAAGTAGCCTCTGTAAATATAATCCTTCAACTTTGTAGTTTTCTTTCTCATTGAAGTTTCCTGTTATGTCTAATCATCCATAAATATCAGTTATGCTTATGTCATATATTTGTTATAGGCAGAACCAAGGTTTCTCTGGAACAATTATATTTTGGAAATGCTCATAGATAACAAGGTTGGGTTCCCTTAGTTTCTTTTTTAGTCACATTCACCATCTTCCTTCAGATTTTAATGCTTGTGGCTAAT
Source organism: Erythroxylum pedicellare (assembly GCA_027563575.1). NCBI lineage: Eukaryota > Viridiplantae > Streptophyta > Magnoliopsida > Malpighiales > Erythroxylaceae > Erythroxylum > Erythroxylum pedicellare. The sequence continues at coordinate 11,520,935 of JAOQMP010000210.1, forward strand.
AAATTGTTAATCATTCATTTGATCTTCTTCCTGCAGCTGGACCCATTCCTTCTTCCTGTTGTCCAAGGCAGTATCCTTTTGAAAATATCAATGTTTGATATAAAAATTATTGGAAAAAAAACTTGTTTAGCTCCAGCCTAACCAATGCTTAAGCTTCATCCTTAACAGCTGACCAGGCTTTCAGAACTTCCAAGCAGCCATTGGAAAGGAAATTGCTGAAGTTACTCTAATTGCTAGGAGATGCACTCGGAGAAATGGTATCTTTTCTATGTTATAAGTTGTCGCCAGTTCCTGAACTGTTACACCACTTTTGTCATTGTAATAACTAAATAAGACAACAAATTTATTGATTTCGTGACATTCTGATGAATGCTGATGAAAAAGCATCATTGCCAGCTAAGTTTTTTTCTGTGATCCAAGTAGCATCTAGCAATGTAATGCCTGGTGCACTCTAAAATACCAATTGATTATCATTATTGTAACTTGTACAGCTTCAGATATATATAATAAGTATCATCTTTCTTTCTTTTTTTCGGGTGATTTCATTTAGTTATGAAAATATTTCTCTTGGAAGGCACTCGCATGTGGAGAAGAGGAGCTGATTCTGACGGTTATGTTGCTAATTTTGTGGAAACTGAGCAGATTTTACAGATGAACGGGTTTACTTCATCATTTGTTCAGGTAAATGTATGATAAAGTTTGTATGCTGTAAAACTTGAGTAGTTACTATTAACACCCTTCTTTGTTTAACAGGGTACTGAAAATTCTAGACAGTCCTAATTTAAAAAAAAAAAACAGTAACTTTGACCTTGTTATTGAGAATTGTTGAGTTTTTAGTTGCCATGCTTGGTATACATGTCGTGCAATGAGTAATTAGGACTGGTTCTTTTCTTTTACTTATTGTATTTTGAACAGGTTAAGAGGTATCAAAGTTAATGTCATCTACTTTTTTCATTTTATTGTTTTTCTGAAGGTTAGGGGATCTATGCCATTTCTTTGGGAGCAGATTGTTGACTTGACATATAAGCCTAAATTTGAGATCGTGAGACCAGAGGAAGCTGTAAGTGATGGTTGTTTCTTGCACAATCTGTTTTAACCTATGGCACCTGTAGTCCCTTGGTTTAATTCCTGTTGCATCACATGTTAACCAGCCACGAGTAGCAGAGCGACATATTCTTGATTTGAGAAAGAAGTATGGGAGGATATTAGTCATTGATCTCGTCAATAAGGTGCACACTATCTTCAACTACTGAGTCTGGAGGATTAAAGTGTTCAATTAATTTTGTTTTCCTTTCGTGCAACATGCTTTTGTCAGAAATATTATCTTGGTCCAATTTTGTTGTCTTTATGTATTCCACAATTATACTTGACAGCTCGAACTGAACACGTCTTTAAAGTATGGTTCTTGGTACATGCAAGTGTCAAGGAGTGGCAGTGCATTTTGTTTCTAACCATACTAGGACAACTGTTTTTATATTTATGCACTTTGATCTCTTATCAGCATGGAGGCGAGGGGCGGTTAAACGACAAATTTGCAGAGTCGATGCAATCTGTGATTAGTGATGATGTAAGGTAGAATTTCCTTTCTTCTAACATCAGCTTTGCTGTGCTGCTAATATGTTAATCATTTTGATGGACAATTGCTTCTGAATGTTGTAGGTATCTGCACTTTGACTTTCATCAAATATGTGGTCATGTCCGCTTTGAGCGACTTTCCATCCTTTATGACAAAATAGCAGATTTTCTTGAGAAAAATGGGTAACACTTTTTCCCAATCTTTAAATAATTGTTAATGGTTTAACTCTCATGTCCTTTAAATGCACTGCATGGCTTGCTTTTTACTGCCCTTCTGTTATTGGCAGGTTCCTTTTGTTGAATGAAAAGGGTGAGAAAATGAAAGAGCAAACTGGGATTGTGAGGACCAACTGTATTGATTGCTTAGACCGCACAAATGTTACCCAGGTAGTTGACATCCTGTTGTATATGATATGCCATTCGGTCACACTGCACAATTTCTTGCTTTCTTTTCAATTATTTGCATTGCATAACAATAGCAGGTTATGGTTGCAGAGCATGATAGGGAGAAAAATGTTGGAAATTCAACTCAGAAGGATTGGAGTTTTTGGTGCTGAAGAAACTATTACTGCACATCCGAATTTTGATGAAAGCTTCAAAATATGTGAGTGTTTTATATTTGCTTCAAATACGATTTCAGTGAACGCTGGTACTTTTCCTTCAATACTTTTCTGCCTTTTTGAATGAATGTTTGTATTTGTCTGTTTTACCTTTAGTGTGGGCTAATCATGGAGATGATATAAGCATTCAATATTCTGGCACTCCTGCTCTCAAAGGAGATTTTGTAAGGTACCTTTCCATGGATGTTTCTTCAAATTCTATATGCCGAAACTTCACGCATCACACTGATTAACTAACCTCTACTATGCTAACATTTCTGAATTTTCTCTGAAGCACTGTTACCGCGTGCATACTCATCCCATTCTCTCATAATTGACTTTATTCTATGATGCTGTGCATTTTTGCAACTTAGTCGGACTCGAGCAGTTGTTGAACTTTATTAGAATCGACAAATCATCTTCCTTACCCACTCAGTGCTTTGAACTTCTCAACATAGTTCCAAACTAGTTATTAGAGCCATTATTATCGAAAGGTCTCAAATTGAAATTAAGTTAGCCGTGTATATAATAATTTGATATTTCATTTTCGCCACAAATTTAGATTGATGCTTTATTCATGCTCATGAAAATTCTTTCATGTACGGTTGAGTGTTTTAAGAGTTGGAAGAGTAGAATTAGAAATTGATAGGAAAGTGTATATGATTCAGCCTCTTGTAACCACTTAGCTTTTTCAGTTCAATGATTTTTTTTGACAAACTGGTGACTCATCTTGACACTCATGATCATATTTATCCATATTTGTCCGAGTGAACAGGAGGCTTAATGTTGGCACCCCCACTTAAACCCTGATTGTCAAAAGGAAATCTGCTTGATTGGTTTAAAGGCTCTACGGTCTCTTAGAAGCAAGAACAATGATGAAAAAGGACATAAGAGATCATCAAAATAGTTTAAAGGTTACTAGTGTGGAAAAGGAACTAACATACTCATAGATTCATGCTAGTCAATTTGTTTCACTCTTTTTGGATATTATATTGATATCTTCTATTTCCTTTACATGCTCTAATCATCCTTTTCTGTATCCCATCAACCCTTTGTTAATGCCTTTGATTAAAATCTTTGTAATATACCTCTATGGGTTTACTTAGATAAACTGTGATAATGGCAGTAACCTGTATGAAAACCTGATACTTGTCTGTGCAAATTCATATCCTGCTGTTAAATTGCAGATGTGGCCAGCGGACCATGCAAGGGATCCTTAAAGATGGTATGAACGCCCTTGTCCGCTATTACTTGAATAACTTTTCTGATGGAACAAAGCAGGTTAGTAGACTTCATTCTTGATTCAGTTTTCAGGCACGGCAAGTGTTAGTGCAGTTTGTATCAGTGTTATCATTGATTGTAAAAATTTTCTATTTTGGGGTCTGTTGTCCCAGAAACTTAGTTTCGGCATCCCTCAGGTGTGGATAACCTTCTGTTTTGGGGACTCAATTAATCTTGTAGAAAGTTATCATTAGCACACTTTTTACTTACAAAGCATTTCATGAGGATTTATACAATATCCTATATATCATAAGCTTAAGTTTCTTTCTTCGTATTTATTAACATGCGGAGCCTGACTTACACTTTCCTTTGGCACTTGTGAAGGATGCAATTGATCTCCTGCAAGGACATTACATTGTTTCTGTAAATCGGGATATGACCTCTCCATCTCAAACAGGGGGTCTCGAGAGTGTAGCTGTAAGTGCTAGTCAAACAAACATATTTCCATGAAGAAATTTTTTTGCATTTCTTAGGATTTTCACCAGAATGTATTGCAAATTTCTGAGATTCGGTACATCATGAAGTCACTCCAATTCTATCCTGTTCTTTTGACCATCCGGAGACTATTGTTCTGATTGCATGTGGCTCAAAATGAGCTACCTTGAACTGATGTCAAGTTGATTTTGACAGTCTTTTCCTCTGGCCTTGTCGTTGGTCTTGATCTGCTTATTTTTGGCTATGATGTCACTTAGGCAAGGTGAGTGAGGTTTGTTCTTATTTGTCTGGAGAAGTGGAGGGTGAAAACTCTCTCTATCCCACTCATGACCTCCCCTTCTTTGCAGGGCCGTATGATGTTCGACGTTTGTTCTTCTCAATTTTGTGGACAGGCCTTAGTGTGGGGATTGCAGCATTGGTTAAAGCAAATGGGAGAATTTTCTGCACTCGCCCTCGTCTGCATCGGCCTCGGCGTTAATTCACAATGCTCTACCAAGTACAGATTTCATGTTAAACTTTAAAGCTCTGCTCTGCCTCTGCCCATTAACTCAAATGCCCCGTTCTTTTTGTTCCTTATTTTGGGTGCAATTTTCAAGATCCTACAAACTGCAAAACTTGTTTGAATGTCTGTTATTACACTCATCCACACCACTGTCTACTTGTAAATTTAGTTAATTTAGCGGACTTAACTGTAAAAATTTTGAATCGGTTTATTTTACGGTTTAGTTTTAAGTTTTTTGTTCGATTTACTTTAATAATTCTTATTGTTAAAAATTGACCCGTTTATTAATTAATCGATCAACTTTGTAAGTTAATCAATTTTTGTAATTAAAAATAAATAAATTATTTTTTATTTAATAGTTTTTTAAAATTAAATTTCAAATTCTTCGTTGAATAAAAACAATTTTTTCAATTATATTTTAAATTTTTTAATTTTATTCCATCTTTAACCGATTTTGTAACGATCGAATACTAGTTGAATGATTTAAACGTTAAACCTCTTATTTTATTGGTTTATTTTTCACTCCGGTTCTAAAATTTTTTAGTAATATCAATAGATACTGCATCACATAATTATAACTGCCGTATGAAAGAACTAATAATGATTTCATCAAAAACAAATTTTGAAAAGCAAACAAAAAGAATTTAAAAAATATAAAACAACAAATTTGACAAAAAAAATGAATGAAGATAGTTTTGTTTTATTGTAATATTGATCCTTACTATTAATTTAATTTGGATTGTTTCATCTCTATTTCATTTTTAAACTCATAAGAGTGTATTTTACCTGATGCCACACCCAAAGATCTTTTTTATGGAGTTACTCCTAAAATATTTCAAAAACATAAGTAACTAAGATAGGTCAAATATGATACCTAACATCTTTTTTATTTTATAAAATTGATCTTAAATTCATTTGTCTTGTTAAAATTAATTTATTTTTAAAGCTTTTCTCTACATGTTTTTAATAAAATAGAGTGATGAGTTCGTCATTATTTTTTTCTTTAATCATTCTGCTCTATTCAAGTCCTTTTCAAATTTAGTAGTATCCTGCCAATGAAAATTATTAATTTTTCATTAGTGATTTAAACTAATCTGATTTACTTTAAAATCTCATTTTTCATGAGTTTGCCATATATCTTTGATTATTAATTAAAAATATGAGATAATATGAAAAGGTATAAAATAATAAATAAAAATGTAATTCCATACTATAAAATGAACCTACATTTAAGTGAACACAATGATAAAAGAAAAAGAAAATATTGTTACCATACAAATTGTTACATAAATTTCTCCTTATCTTCACTTTGCTGAACACGACGTATATGAATTTAACATCATTTAACAATATATATTCTAAACAATTATACTTTAAAAATCAAAATAAATTCAACTAACAAAATAACCAGTTTATTATTAAAATTATTTAAAGCATTTTCCATAATTAATTAGAAAGAGTTAGATAATAATCTAAAAATAAAATTAATGAGAAAACCATGAATAAGCATTATATTTGCAACATAAGCTAGCAAAAGTAGGTATGACTTCTTTTTGTCGAAGATCTTGGTTCTCTTTTCTAATGTTGCCTTTTCTTTTCCTCCTCCTCGATCGTTTTTTCTCTTTTTATCCCCCTATCCTTGTTAGGGTGTCTTGCCCACGACCACAATTATTCCTTCCTCGTCTTTCCTTTCTCTTTTTCCATCCCTTTTGCTCTTTTAAATGTTCTTTAACTCCTTGCTTCTAGCCTTCCCTCTTCTCTTCCCTTCTGACCCCTCTAGCTTAGTTCTCTTCTCCTTCTCAAACTTTAAAGCATTTTTGGCCTAAGGTAGTTAGAGATGCTTCCCCTTCGAGATTCTCAAGTTTCTGTATTGAGATCATGTGTAAATATTTTGTAAATATCCTTTCTATATTGAGCTCCTTATTTTTAGGAAGTTAGGTTGGCATTGTAGGAGTTTGTAATGAGCTGTAACTATTGTATGTATACAGAGAGGTGGAATGAGAAAAAGGTAAGAAAATTTTGAGCCCTACAAAAACTGATATAGTATCAGAGCCAAGTTGAAATCATGGCTAGAGACAAACCTAAAGTTAGAGGGAGTGATGAAGGAACAAACGTAAGAAAGACAATCTCTGCTTATGAAATAACCTCAATTCATAATCCTAGTTTGATGATGACCCAGGTTCAATTGAAGGGTGATAATTATGATGATTGAGTAAGGTCTCTCAGGACTGCCTTGAGAGCACGAAAGAAATTCAGTTTCCTAGATGGAACAATCCTATAGTCAAATGACAATTCTTCAGACCTTGAAGATCGGTGGGTCAATAATTCATTGTTGATCTCTTATATAAGAAATAAGATTCAGTCAACACTACGCTCAACTATTTCTCACTTTGAAACTGCAAAAGATCTCTGGGAGAACATAAAGAGCGGTTCTAGATCACAAATGGACCACACATACAACAGTTGAAATCGGAGCTTGTTGAATGCAAATAGAGGGGCCTGACCATAATAACATACTATTGCAAGATGAAGAAATTGTGGGATGAACTTGACAACTATAAACAAATGCTAACGTGTAAGTGTGAGAAGTGCACATGTAACCTTGGACCAACGCTAGACAAGAAATATAAGGAAGAAAAGATACACCAATTTCTTATGGGCTTAGATGAGACTATTTATGGGACTGTGAGATCTAATTTGCTAGCCTAAGACCCTCTTCCTTGTTTGAATCGTATATACTCAATTTTGGTGCAAGAAACATGACACGGGGAAGGGAAGAGCATTGAGATGTAATGGTTTTGATGTGCAAAGTGGATTGCAGTCTCACACTTGTAGCGAGGGAAAGGATAAAGATTCGGTATGCAACCACCATAACCAAGTAGGACATGAAGTAGGTAATTGCTTCCAACTTATTAGCTATCTAGAATGGTGGGGGGGATTGCCCAAAAAGAGAAGGTAGAGGAGCAGGATGAGCCAAAGTACAACAACAACAACAAGTGCAATGAATTGGTTCAGGACATGGACGAAATCAGGTACAAGTTAATGCCACGCTAACAACAGCAAGCAACTCTAGTAGTGTAGCAACACCTCTCACTGAAGCAAATAGATCGGCCCTTGCGAGACTGAATAGCAAACAATTGCAAATCTTGCTTAAGATGGTGAATAATCATAAGTCTAATACTAATGAAAGAATGATGGATAAGCTAATGAATATACCTTGGATTATCGACACTGGCACATCGAATCACATGATAGGATTCTTGGATTTTTTATGTGAAATACGGGAGGTGGATGAATGCCCAGTGGGGCTACTTGATGAAAAATCAGCCATAGCGATGAAAGAAGGCTTAGTGATACTTGATGCAAATTTGAAGCTTAAAAATGTTTTATATGTACCGAAATCAAACTGCAATCTAATTTTTGTGTCACAATGAATAAATGAATCAACTTGTATTAACTAATTCACTCAAAATTTGTATGTTGTGCAAGACCGCACTTCAAGGATGCCAATTGGTGTGGGTGAACGACGGGATGGGCTTTATTACTTCGAAAAGATCTCACGTGCAAAAGCTTTTAAGGTAGATGGTGTGAGTTCGTTGGAACTTTGGCATAAAAGATTGGGACATCCATCATCGAAAGTGGTGAAGTTAGTGCCTAATGTTAGTTTTAATATAAATAGTGATATATTGAATAAGGCATGCGTTGTATGTCTACGAGCAAAACAGACAAGGGATAGTTTTCTTAGTAGTGATTGTAAGGCTTCATATTTGTCTAAACTTATTCATTGTGATTTGTGGGCAGCATATAAAACCCCATCCTCTTGTGGTACATCATTTTTTTTTATTGTGGTAGATGCTTTTTCACATTGCATTTGAATATTTTTATTGATTGATAAGAAGGAAGTTTGTTGTACTATGTTGAATTTCACTACCATGGTTGAAAAATAATATGGAAAAAGGGTAAAAATTGTTAGAAGTGATAATGGGACAAAATTCACTTGCATAGGAAATTATTTTCTTGAACATGGAATAACATTTTAAAATTCAAGTAAGGGAACTCTACAGTAAAATGATGGAGTTGAAAGGAAACATCGATATATCTTAATTGTAGCTTGTGCATTAAGATTTCAAGGAAATCTTCCTATTGAATTTTAGGGAGAATGTGTTTTGGCAGCAGGCTATCTTATAAATTGCACCCCCTCCATGTTACTAAATGGAAAAATCCCCTATGAAATATGGCATGAGAAAATCCCTTCTTTTTGTCTCTTTGTGTTATGCTCACACCAAGGGACAAAAGGAGATAAATTTGCAAGTAGAAGCTAATGATGTGTTTTTCTTTGGTATCCAAATGGGAAAAAGGGTAGAAATTGTATGATCTTAAAAAAAAGGATTTTCATGTTTAGGGATGTGAATTTCTATGAAAATGAATTTCCTTTTGCTTCTAATAATGCATGTGCCAGCGATTATGTTACTGGGCATGATTATATTTTGGATAGTGCTAATGATGATGATTCTGATAGAGATGGAAGGAATGATAGTGGTTATGATATGCAAAGGGTGCATTGGCTGAAGGTGGGACTCCTCTCTTTAACATAAAGGGGGCACACATAATGAAACATATGTAGATAGAATTATAAAATGTGGAGGCACAAATTTAAGATGGGAAAAATGGGCCAACAACTGATGCATCGCAGTTGGGATGTGGACAAAGAAGAAAGGAGCCCTCAATTTGCTTGCAGGACTATGTGACCAACACAATACAGAAGTTGAGCCCATCCTCAAGCACATTTGCATCATAGCATACTTCAGGTATGTTCTATCCTATAGCACATTTTATGAGTTGTGACAAGTTTTCTTTCCTACATCAAAACTTTCTTGTAGCTATTACAGTAGAACGTGAACTCGGGTCATTCGCTGAAGCCGTCAAACATGAAAAATGGAGAGAAGTGTTGCGAAGTGAAATTCAAGCTTTGGAAAATAATGACATTTGGGTTGTCGAGTCTTTGTCCCCAGGGAAGAAGGTGTTAGGTTATAAGATTAAATATAATTCAGATGGTACAGTGGAGAAATAAAAAGCTCGATTAGTGATATTTGGAAACCATTAAATTAAAGGGATTGACTATATAGAGGCATTTGCACCTATGGCTAAAATGGTTACAATGCAAACTTTCTTACCAGTCATAATGGCCAAGTAATGTGAGTTACACCAGATGGATGTCCACAATGCTTTTCTACACGATGATCTTAATGAGGAGGTTTACATAAAAATGTCTCCTGGTTTTCATATACAATGTCCTGGTATGTTATAGAAGCTTTAAAATTTGTTATATGGGTTGAGACAGGCTCCAAGATGTTGGTTTGCAAAATTATCTACAGCTTTGAAGTAATATGGTTTCCGCCAGTCTTTTTCAAATTATTCATTGTTCACTTTACATAAGGATGGTGTCCAAATTATCATTCTTATCTACACGGATGATTTAATTATTTCTGGGAATAATCATGGAGCTATACAAAAAGGGAAAGTTTTGGGTGTAGAAGTAGATAGGAATTCTGAAGGAATTTTCTTATGCCAGCGAAAGGGGACAAGATGAAAAATTGGTGGATTACTTGGTGGAAAGCCAACTAATTTTCCCATAGAGCAAAATCATGGGCTTCCACTCGTTAATGAAATATTGTTTAATGATCTAGAACATTATCGGCGACTAGATGGACATCTCATATATCTATGTTTTACTAGGCTCGAGTTGTCATATTGTGTTCATATACTTTCACAATTTATTAGGAATCCATGAGAGGAGCATTGGTATGCTGCCTTGCGAGTTGTCAGATACCTAAAAGAAACATTAGGAGAGGACGTTTTGCTATGTCATAACTGTGATCTCCAATTATCTGGGTGGTGTAACTCGGATTGGGCTAGTTGCTCATTGACTAGGAGATCACTCACTAACTGGTTTGTCTTATTGGGTGATTCTCCAATTTCTTGGAAGACAACGAAACAACAAACTGTTTCCATATCATCAGCTGAAGCAGAGTACTAATCTATGGCTACAACAACGTGTGAGCTCAAATGGTTAAAGAATATCTTCTCTAATCTTGGCGTGGAACACTCTAAGCTAATGCGTCTATACTGCGATAGTCAGGCTGCACTTCATATCGCAAAGAATCTCGTTTTTCATAAGTGAACGAAACACATTGAAGTTGATTGTCACTTTGTTTGTGATGAGATTGTAAAAGGAACTATTCAGCCAGCCTAAATGCCTACTCATGCCGGGTGGAATGACAAAAAGGGAAGAAAAATTTAAAACCCTATAAAAATTGATATTCTACATCCTCCCTTAAGTTTGGTTATTCTTGTAGTTTCTCTACTGTTGAAAATGTAAAGAGCTTCCAAATGGTATATCAATTATAGGCTTTCATATTGATAAGTTCTCTACGAGCTACGTTTTCCCTAATGTAGAAATGGATAGTTACTAATTGGAGTAGACATGACATAGATATCAACGATACAACTATTTTGTGTTTAAGTTTAGCATAGAATCTAGTATGATCTAAAAACATGAATGATAGATATGACACATCACACATAGGAAGCAAACCCCTATTTAAGAGTGGCAATGACCCAAGTCAAGTTCGAGCAGAAATTTTATGATCAAGTTTAGGCCCAGCCTAAAGCTTGATTAGGTCGAGGCTCACAGTTAAGTTCAAGCCTAATAAAACTTGAACGATCCAAAGCCCAATTTGGCTCAAGGCTTATGACTCAGGCTTAGGTGACTCAAAGTTTGATCTGGTTCAGGTCAAGCTTCATTATTTTTTAATTTAAAATTTGAAATTAACATCATTTTACCAAACATAGTATGAGTCCAGTTTAAAATTTAATAATTTAAAAGAAATGAGCTGATATAAAGCTCGGTTAACTCGGGCTTTCTGAAACTCAGTTTACTTAGGTCGGCCTTATTAACTACATGTTAGGTTGGGCTAAATAAAAACTATCATCACTACCGCAACTCTTGTAAAAATAGTGTATGAAATTTGAGGTTAAGAAACTGGAGGTTAAACATTCATCCGTTTAGGTTAACTTTCACCATATATTCCTAGAATATTAGTCAACAAATTTGTTGAGTTATCTTTATAGTGTAACTGGAAGATCAATTTGCTTTGACGAAGATAATGCCTTATTAAAGAGAATCAACTATGTTATAATATGTATTAAAATCCAAATAAATAAATAATTGCCAAGCACCATGAAAATACTCAAATTAAAAGACGAAGGTAATTATTCTAAGCGGAAATTTCTTTAAGCTATTAATAGAAAATTCACAAACACCACACAAGCTAAGGAATTGAGGGCGATCAAAAAAGTGTTCACGGAATTTGAAGAACTCGTGAGCACTACCTAGACTAGCATCAAATAGCTCAAGATAAGGAGATTTATGTTCAAAGCATAATAGATAACAAGGATGTCAAAGTCCTGTATCTAATTACAATACTCACCATAATAAATTAGAGTATTGGCTACGAAAAATAATATAGCTAAATGTTTAAAAAATGTTGTCTATAATTATTTGTGTCGTTTTTTGTCTCATCGCACAAATCTCGCTAATTCCTTATAACTAAGGCAACATTTTCATAAATTGTAGCCTAAAAGTATTAGCTACGAAAATTTTCATCATTAAAAAACATAGCTAAAAATTGAATATTGGAGGTAAAAATTTTGACTATATTTTTATCTTCATAGCTATATAGTATTTGCTACATTTTTAATGTCATAATATGTTATTTGTTACTTTTTAATCCATGATATTGAACAATGTTTTTGTATATAATGTATTGACACATTTTTAATGTGAATTATTTGCTTATTATTATTAAATTAAATCGTAGAAAAAAATTATTAATTCAAAAAATCGAGTATTGTATATATAAAGTAAAATTATATAAATATTATTAAATTATATCAACAAAAAGAATATAACATTAAAGGATGATCATTTGTTCCTATACAAGACATAAATAACAATTTTGACATTTGTTGTAGACAAAATAATAAATAAAAAGATCATTTTACAAATTATAATATGTCATACTCAAATTACAAAAATATTAGAGGATAACCCAAATGATTACCTAATGTTGTTCCAATTGCCAGCTATTAAGACCAGCTTAAATTATTGTGACACGGTTAGTAATAAATCCCACATTTTCTTTTAATCTCCTTAGCCATCTAGAAAGTCAATAATTTCATTGGCAAACCACCTCTTAGAAGAACATTTCTCTTTTACCCGTGGAAATACTTGCTCACGATGGGCAATTACCTGGGTTTAACAAGTTTTTTGCACAAGTAGTTAGTTCCATACTATTTGAACCAAAATAGAAACCATGCACAATCAAAACCTCCTCTCCTATTTGGTAGAAAAATAAGAAAACATTAGTGAAAAGATTGCATTCTCATAGCATAATAGAATATTGGCAAAATTTTTCTTTAAACATCTATAAAAAGCTTAAAAACACATATAAACGAACTCCACTGATAGAAATTTCAAGCTTTGTACTTTCTATTACCCTATTTAAGATATCCCTTGCTCCTCATATCATACTTAATATAACAAAATCTTTACTCTTTAATAAGCATCAATCATTAAAATATCATCAACTTTTCTCCTTTCGTCAGTTCCTAACCAAGACAAATTTAAGGAGTGAGACTATATAGAGTAGTCTTTGCAGATTAAGAAGCATTTTGGGGAATCTTCTATCATCTGGCATTTGTTTCTTCAAAGTAAAACCACCTGCAAGTCCAAAACTCTTATGCTTAATTTTATTCCATAAGATGGTAAAGATAGTTTAAACACCAAGGATAGCACATGAACTTTGAACGGGTTAAAATCATATGAGTTGATGGTTTATAAAATTATGTTTCTTTTGTTATGCCAATCCTTAATTCTATACAGAAATATATTCACTACTTATTAATTATCAAGTTTCTTCCCAAGATCATACCCTATATATAATGCATGCATATGGTCACTATGTTATGCGCTCACAAGAACATTTGGACCACAACTTATACAGGTGGATAAAATAACAGAGAAGAAAACAAGAAAAAGAAACAAAACAAAGGAAAAGATAATGTCTTAATCTGCTTTGTTATAATAGTAGAATATGTATTTAATGACTCATTTGCAGTCATTAGGTCTTTAAACATAGATCAACAAAATCTTGGTATATGCCAAACTGATAGGTTTTACATTTGTCTCACTCTCTCTCCCCAATGCCTCTCTTGTGCATGGGTCTAAGTGCTTGTGCAAGAATAACTACACCTTATAATTTGAAAGCCAAACCTCCTTATGTTTTCAAATTCATCATTAATGCTCCATAAAGCTCAAATTTCATGAACTTAAGGATGATAATAAAAGGTTAGGATACTATCAAAGCTTATAAAGAATGAATAATGACTACCAATCATTTTAAGCACAAAAAGAGTGGGGAATGAGAGGAAGGATTGACAAGTAAAACAGTAGAGTTGCATGTACTCTATGGATGGGTGAAAGCTAATAGATGAATCATCAAAGTGATTGATGTCTACTATGCTAATACTCAACTAGTATTCATCAGTATAGCCTAATAGATCAAATGCATAAAAAGAAAAAAAAATTCACAATATGGCTTCAAAATTCTTTCCTAAATCTACTTGTCCTATGATTAATTGTGCTTTTCTTAACTCATATGCTAATGCTGAAATTTTGAACAATTTGATACAACTTGCTGAAGCTATGACAACATATCAATAGTAAATTTTGATGGATCAAATATAAAGAGAAAGAAAGAAGAAGAATAAAGACAGATGTCTTCTTGATCAGGAAAAGAACACAAATCCTTGAGGCATTTTATCAAAAAGTAATGCAATCAACCAATAAGTAAAAACAAAGAAAGAATATAAAAAAACCTCTAAGAACAAAGCATAAAAAATTAATAATTGAAATTGTTGTTGAGTTATAATTCTTCCCTACAATAATATCAAATCTGACCACTATAAGAATCTCACCTTTGTCCAATTTAAGCTCTGCTGAGTCTAACTCTATCTCAAGCTTAGTTATAACATCTCGAAGGTGATCGACATATGTGTCAATCGTGTGAACGATGAAATTAAGTTCCCAATAAGGGACATTGTCATTCATATGATCCCAAACACTATTAATCCAGAATCAAACTAACTAAAACACTATTGTGGAAACAATATAGAATGAGATCATCACTTTTAATTATTTGGAGTAAGACTACTGGAACTAATATATCATATCCAATTTCACAAGAAATTGTAAAATCCTTTCAAAAACCAAGAAGATGGTCAAAATAAGTCTTATATAAAAAGTTTTATATAAAAGTCCTCCAAAAATTATTGTCAAGCAAAACTAGACTACAAATTCATACACATCTCGCTAATATCAAAAAAATGTTAATGTTTCCAATAAGAAGCAGCTTCAACAATGTGTTCTCATTCACAGATCAATCAATTAAAAAGTACTAGAAATGTTGAAAGACTTACATGCCAATAATTAAGTCTTATAAATTACATTATAGAACTACAAAGCCATAACAAATCTAAGCTTACATGCTCAAACCACTAGATCTCAAAACAAAGCGACTTAAATAGAAGAGTGAAAAACAAAAGGGAATCTCACCGCTGCCACTCGCTTACAGTCAAGCCTTCCTTCAATGCCATCTGGGTAGGAGGAGTTAGCACGGGACCGTTTGAGGAGAAAAGGCCATTGTCGACAATAATATAAGCAATGTCATTATTGCTGTTGTTTTCGACGTAAGGGCGATCAAAGGACCATATCTTCTGGTCCATTCACCAATTCCAACCCTATGCAGTTAATCTCATCCTCCCATAAATGTGTAGACAAAATTAACTGTCCAGGTTGAAAACAGAGGATTTCGTGTGGGATGAAAAAAGGTCAGGTTGAGATCCATATCGAGCTATGAGGATTCGAAGGATTAATCTATCCGTGTGATCATTTTAAACAAACTGATTAATTTATCTATCTCGAATTGATGATCCTTCACTCCTTGAACAAAGTGCATGCATGTCTTCTTTGTTTATGCCTCAAATAACTATTATTAAGGAAACATTATGAGTCGATATCTCAAAGTTTAGTTGTAATGTTTCCACACCCTGGCAAATTCTCTTTTTGAATTGAAGCTTTAACTTGCCTAATTCTCAGCGTAACCAACTGAATATGTTCAATTTATAATTTGCAGATAAGCTCTTACTCTTTATAAAAGCTAACATTAATTGTGACCAGATTTTCTTATTTGTTTTAACACGCAATCAGTAGGAGCAATGCAACTCAAAACAACTTACAAGTTTCTAGCTACAAGTGGCACCTTTAAGATACTTAAGGATCCTCCTTGTCACTACTTTTAGGCTCTCCTACATTAACTGTTTTTCTTTGTGTGATTTATTTCAACGTAGAATTGATAATTGAAACAACAAAAACTATCTTTTACAAGGAGACATTAGTTGATCTTGTCACATATGAGCAACTTACACCTTTAGTGGAGCTCCCACCCCTTCCTTCCAATGACTTGATTAAATCTAAAGAAAGACTTGTTATGGATAAGAAACAAAAGGGATACTATCAAGGTCAATTATTTGCAAAAAGATAAAGAAGTCTAGGTTTTCATTCTATAAATATGAAAAATAAGATGCTTTTATCTTAATTCCTAAGAGGAAGCTTTTGGATCCTTAAGTTTATTCTTAACTCAAAGATAAAAGACCATATGTGATTTAAAAGTCATTGTAAGTAATGAAAAAAAAACATATTGTCATTCTTTAGGACTACTTCTTAAGTTCTTAAAAAATAAATGCACAACTGAAGATTTACCAGTGTAATTCTAATGTAGAAGATACAATTCACTATAACACATAGAAGTGGCATCTTGATCATCCCAAATCACTCTACCTACCAATCCACTAAACTTTGCTAGAGAAGACATCGTAATCTGGATAAGGCATATGCCCCTTAATCTCACTAATATAGCTCCTGCTTAGAGATCTTCACAGGTAGTTAAAAGATAGTATGCTAGACAAAATCAATCTGGAAACCTGTCTTTATTCTATGGCTAGCAATCAAATGTAATATTTAGGCTACGTTTGGTTGGAATGAAATAGTTTATAATGAAATGAAATGTAAATGGATATAATAGTAAAAAATTATTATTTGGGAGGGATGGAAGAGTTCATAATGTAA
The DNA here is from genome assembly GCA_027563575.1 of Erythroxylum pedicellare. NCBI lineage: Eukaryota > Viridiplantae > Streptophyta > Magnoliopsida > Malpighiales > Erythroxylaceae > Erythroxylum > Erythroxylum pedicellare. The sequence continues at coordinate 11,537,574 of JAOQMP010000210.1, forward strand.
TATAGTGAAATGTTATTTATTATTTTACATTTCATCCTAAACCTCTCAAATCAAAGGTAACTTATTTTTACTATTTATGATGGAATAGGATGTAATGTGAAACCCTCCCTTTCCATCTCATTCCATTCCATTATAAATCATTCTCTCAAATAATAGAATATTATTACATTACATTCCATTCCATTAATAACCATCTAACCAAACATAGCATTAGGTAATTGATATAACTCATGTTGCCTCTTTCAATAGAACTAAATGTGAGCTCTGCAATTTAGAAACAAGATAACATGCATAAAGTACATATATTTCATATTAATTCCCTATGTTTGGATTGATAAAATGCTTGTAACTATATATTATAATTATATATTTTGTGTTTTATGGATTAGATTAGAAATTTGGATTAAATGTACTTATGAGTGGAGATTTATTAAAGAAGTAACGAAGGTACAAATTTTAGGGAAAAAATGGATGAGACACTTCTACTTTTGCCTTTATTTTGCTTTATTTAGGAATTTTGATTAAGTAGAACTTGTTGTGGTAGGATAATCTTAATGAAAGTGGGATCCTTTAGATTTATTATTATATTAGCTTTTATCCCTTACTTTTAGGAATGATAAGAAGGGTTTTGTGATTCTTTATATGAAAGATTTGCTAGGGTCAATAGTCCTATCACCCTCCCGTCTTCTTTCATTTTAGCTTCTTTTTCTACATGTTTAGAATAGTTTTTTTTTCTTCCATCTTGTCTTTAAGAATCACATACAACTAAACTCTTTTTTTTTCCTAACCAAAGGTTATTTGAAATTTGATTCTTTAAGAATTATAAGTTCTCTTTACCCTTTTCTTTTGTAGTACTTATTTTATCTTTTGATATTATTAAAATTATTGTTTTGTTTAATCGATATAATATATTGTTAATTAGAACGATTAAATATGTAATTGCTCTAACGTCTAGTGGTGAAATAACATGGTTTAATATATGGTCTTCAACTAATGTTATATATTTTGCATATTTATTGGCTACAGTTAGTGGTCTCTCTATCAATAGATTAAATTCTAAGAGCTTATTAAGGTTGTTTGTTGATAAGAAAATTAATTAAATGGATTGTTTTGGTTAACGAGGAATTAAGGAGAGATATGTTATTAAAGCTTGTTCACAATGGTAACCATTTTATTAACAAACAAAAGGGTTTATCGTTGCATCAACAATTAATTCAAAAATAAAAACTAAAATTATAACTTAGGTTAGTTATTCATTGTCATTTGATTTCATTAAATTGCGTTCATAATTATTTTTTTTGCCCTTACCTTTAATCTATTTCAATTTATGTTTTAAAACCCCCCTTCCTTTTTTTTAAACTTCACAAATGAGACAAGTTTTGTTAGTCTATATGAATTCGACCTTGCTCATTGCTATATTCAATTCATTTGTGATTAGAGTAGGATTATATTTTAGATTTGAAATGTACTAAATTTTGGTGTTATTATTGAGAATTATTGTTAAAGCAAATTATACCTTGAAACTTTTAAGTAGGTGAACATCAATAAGATCTTGAGATCGAGAAAACAATTAGGAGATTAAGAAAGGAAATTAAATTATAGGTAAGCAATTATCTTCCTGCTCATATCCCATATTAGAATCATAAGTTGATTTGACAGAATCATTTAATTATTATGAAATTAGAGTAACAATAACTGATTAAAAGAGAACTTTACAAGAATTAGTCGTACAAGATTTGACTTAACAATCTCTTTGCAATGAATATCCAAATTTAAAAATAAGTTTGAAGCTTAAGTCTAGTTTGATTTATTTTGTTCTACCATGTTGGAAAATAATCAAACAATTATGTGCAAGCTATCCTTAACATGAGATTTCTAAACAACTCCTCATTGGATAATTTTAACAATTTGGCTTTAAACAAAACTCATTTATATGAAGAGTAAACGAGCTAATTGAATCTAGTCTTGAATAACATATTTATAACTTAACATCTTTTGTTTAACAAATGGCCATAGGGAAGATGTAACAAGTTGACATATATGTACCCTTATAATGTCTCGAGAACGTTTTGTAAATTTTGAAGTTCAACTTGGTCGCTCTAAAACATTAAGGTTCAATAATTCTAATGTAAAAGTTGGGGATCAAAATACACCTTTGGTTAGTTTAACTTATATTCTTGGAAACATTATGGTTAAATTTGTCGACGAATATAAACTTTAGGGTTAAATATGAACTTTTTGTCTTTTAAGCATCACAGTGTGATTTGTATTTTAATTAAATCTTAGGATAAAAAATATACTTTTTTTCCATATTTAAACGCATCTTATTTTGATAAGCTACTGCTCTGTTACTACATTTGTCAATACTCAAATATCTAAAAGGTTGTTGGCTTTAATTTTCATTTGTTTATAATTTTAAGTTTTTGGTTTCTAGTTTTTCAAATAAAACACAAATCTATTTGATATGCTAACGTAAGTGTAGCTATACTGTTACAGATTAAATATTAAATAACTATTAAAAATTAATTAAGTAAATAATTTTATTTTTATATTTATTAATAAAAATCAA
>JAOQMP010000210.1:11546275-11563498 GCA_027563575.1 Erythroxylum pedicellare
CTAGATATATAATGCTCACACAAATAAAACCAAACTCTTTTGTTTTATTAATAATAAATATTTTTATTACAAAACTATAACTGAAGAAGATAAAGTTACATGTAAATACACTTGCTTTCCAGGACACTATATTTACATAACTCCAACAGAGTAATGGAGAGATTAGTGATAGAAAATGGTTGGTTTATTCTAAACATGTAGATAAAGTATATTATTTTTGTTGTAAGTTATCCAAATCTACTAAAAAACAAAGTGGATTAGCAAATGACGGATTTAGAGATTGGAAGCATCTTAGTGAGAGACTCAAAGAATATGAGAATTGCATTGAGCACATGACTAATATGAGAACCTGGAATGAATTAAGAGTAAGATTGAGCAAAAATCAAACAGTTGACAAAAATTTGGAAAAAAAATTGCAAAGGAGAAAGAACGTTGGAGACAAGTTTTGATAAGAATAGTTTCTGTTGTGAAATATTTTACTAAATATAGTTTAGCTTTTCGAGGATCCAGTGATAAACTTTACCAATATGGTAATGGTAATTTTTTATGATTGATTGAGATGATTGTTGGATTTGATGTGATAATGCAAGATCATGTTAGAAGTATTCAAAATCATGAAATTCATCATTATTATCTTAGTCACAAAATTCAAAATTAGTTGATTTTTCTATTGGCCTATAACGTTAGAAGTTATATCATAAAGATCATTAAAGAGGTGAAATACTTTTCTATTATTCTTGATTGTACCTCATATTTGAGTTATCAAGAACAAATGAGTTTGTTAGTACGATGTGTGAATATATCCAATAATAAAATAAAAATAGAGGAGTACTTTTTAAAGTTCTTAAAGGTAGATGACACATTTGGATTGGGACTTTTTAATAAATTATTGAATGCATTTAATTCTCTTGATCTTAATGTTTATAATGTAAGGGGTCAAGGTTATGACAATAGTTATAATATGAAGGGAAAACACCAAGGGGTTCAAAGGCGACTACTTGAAATAAATCCAAGAGCATTATATATGCCATGTGCTTGTCATAATCTTAATCTTACTCTTAGTAATATGACACATTCTTGTGTTAAAGTTGTTTCATTTTTTGGAGCTATGCAACGTATATATGCATTATTTTCAAGTTCCCCTAAAAGGTGAAAGGTTTTGCTTGATTGTTTTAGGCTTAACTATGAAATCATTGTCCAACACTCGCTGGAAGAGTCGAATAAAAAGTGTTAAAGCTATTAGATTTCAAGCTCCTTAAATAAGATTGGCTTTGATAGAATTATCTAGATCTTATGATGATGCTAAGTCAAAGAGTGAAGTAGAAAGCTTGGTTAGTGTATTTGAGAGTTTTGAGTTTTTACTTGGTATGGTTATTTGGTATGATATTTTATTCGCTATTAACATGGTGAGTAAAAAGTTGCAATCTAAATCTATGTGCATTAATGCTACCATAAAGTAGTTAGAAGGTGTGATGGTATTTTTTGAGAAATATAGAGATGAAGGGTTTAGCTCTAGTATAAATATTGCCAAAACTCTTGCGCTTGAGATGAATATAGAGCCTACATGTCCAACTAGACGTTGTGTTATTAGGAAATGACAATTTGATGAAATTAACAATAATGACGAAATACAATCAGTTGAGGATTCTTTCAGGGTTAATTACTTTCTAGTTGTTATGGATATGACAATCACTTCGTTAAAGAATATATTTGAACAATTAACGACATTTGATAGTATTTTTAGATTTTTGTTTGAATCAAAGAAGTTAAGGTCATTAGATGATAACGAATTAAAAAAATGTTGCACTAATTTTACAACGAATTTTTCTCATGATAATGTGTTTGATGTAGATTTAGATGATCTTTATTTTGAATTAAAAGGATTGTAAATGACTTTGCCAAATGAGTTAATGTCATCAGTTGAAATATTAGAATTTTTTCAAGCTGCAGATTGTTATCCAAAATTTTCAATTGCTTATCGAATTCTATTGACTATACCTATGACTGTAGCATCAATTGAGAGAAGTTTTTCAAAGTTAAAATTATTAAAAACCTACTTGAGGTCATCAATGTCACAAGAAAGGTTAAATGGTTTAGTTATGTTATGTATTGAGAAGGATATGTTGGATAATATTGATCTTGATAATATTGTTAATGATTGTGCATCTAGAAATGCACGGAGAAATTGTTTTTCATAAATCATGATCCTCTACGTATTTGTTAGTGTTATGATCATTTAATATTTAGTTGATTATATAAACTTATAAATTGAGTCATTTATCTTTCATACAAACACGTAAACTTAAGTATATTGTCGCTTTATCGGGGTCCTTTTTTTAAATTTCACTTAGGGCCTATAAAATGATAGGAATGGCCCTGCTCTGATGAACACTGTCCTTAAGGTTGATGTTTGGATTCCTTCTATTTGAGATTGCCACTTTCTAGGATTTAAGAATCCCAAACCCAAAAAGAATAGGAATCCTTTTTAATATCTAAAACAAATACAAATTTGTAGGTGAATAGGAATCGTTTTACAATAAAATACTCTTATTCATATAGGTAGAGAGTGGGTTGTAAATAGTATAAAGAACTTTTCTCTAGCATCCCTTCTTATAAATCTTTGATCTGATCTCTATACACCATATCTATTCTATTTTCTACTGTAGCAAGTATATTTTGGTACATCGCCTCTTCATTTGTTATAGTAATTCTTATTATTATTTTTAACATTGTTGAATCAAGATGAGTAATGGCTGGTCAAACCTTCCGATAGACTTGTTAAGGTCGACTGAAGGAGAGCTTTTCTCATATTCTGACATATTGCAATTTTCTTATGTATGCAAAACATGGCATGAGGTATCTAACCTTGATCCTGATGGCCTTCCATTTTTGGTGAATGAAACAACTCTATTGTTAGTGTTTTGTATAAGAAATGGAGAATGTAAAAGTTAGTTATGTCCAGAATCCAGAATATAACGGTTTTTAATGACTATAACACCCGTGTTAACAGATAAAACATCATATCAAGATATGAATTCTTAAAAGCGTTACCTGCAACTTCCTCACATTATAGCTTGCTTTGAGCTTAGCTTACCCGGCCAATTGATGAGAATCGAACTCGTCTTTCTTCTTCATTTTATATTCTATTTTACTTACAAATCTAACACTTACATAAGTTAGTCATCCCTTATATTTTACATTATGTACTCAAATATCTTTTAAGTACAAATGGGATCATCAAATCCAAAGTATTTCGATTTGTGCTAGCAATCAATATGAATAGTTACTGGTCAGACCTTCACCTTCTGCTGAAATTTGTTAACAAATGACGACTTGCTTACGTGTGCAGAACATGGGAACCTGTATCCAATAGTCTTCCATTCTTGGTGTGTTATGATTACAATGGTTCCAACATATGATCATTTGGAGTCTGCAATTTGCAGTATTGATTTAAGAGGAGGCTAAAGACATTTTAGTTGTGGAATTGTTGATCTCAAATATCTTATAGTTGTTATTCTTATTAATCAAATCTAACATCCACCTAGAAATAAGTTACCTGATTTACATTTAAGTTTCCTCATATAACAAGATGAAAAGTATGCGGTCTGGGATGGAAGACTTTCATCTTGTATATATTATTACAAGGGTAAGCCTATTTTATTTTAGTACTTTTAGTGCCAAAATGCATCTTACAATTCCAATCGACTGGTTATCTTTGGATATATTTGATTGAGCATTCTATTTTGGACATACCTGATTAAGCTAGCATTTTGGTCAAGGCTTATTAGTGATGCAATTAAAAAGTTTAATAGGAGTGATAAAATATGAACTAAATACACAAAAGTTGATAATGACATTTTATTTTTAGGATGATCTAATTAATTTTCTATATAATCTAGTTAGGATCCGAGCTGATTTTTTATTTTTGGGAGGATGCATCCATGCAAAATGTGATAATTCATTTGAATCATCAATATGCTTGAGAATTATACCTTATTACTTTTTCTTTTAATTTCGCCAACTCTATTGAAAAATAATTTGCATCTATGTATGTTCTTCTCATGGTATCACACAAATCATAATTAATCAAAATTTGTAGCTTTTGTTAGACTGTTCCCACCCTCCTCGACCTTTATGTTAACGTTCCTGTTTTTGTTTTAGGCAGTAGGGTTTTGAACTTAAATTTGGTTTTGTGTATCTTAGTGTATAGTGGGTTGGCACTAAGTTGTGAGGGTTGTAATTTAGGAAGTTGGATTAATTATCTTGGCAATTCATTAGTTTTACTGACAAAAAATGTAACTAAAACAGATATTATAAAAGAACATTGAATCTTTTAAAAATTGATATTATCACTAAAAAAGCTTCAAGATTATAGAATGAGGTAACAATGATGGTGTAGCCTTATTTCCATCTTCTCATTAAACAATGATTAATGTCGAAGCTGTGAGTATTTTATTTTCACTTACTTTAATTTTGATTAACAAAATTAAATTACTAAAAGAGTTCAACTAATTTTTCCAATTTAATTTGTCATAACTAAGTGAATTCATAATTATCATAGATAAAATCTAAAGAGCTTTTGACATGACGACGCCTAAGTAAAATCATGGTTATTTAGAGGTTCTTAAAATTTACTATGATTTTGTTCTAGTATATACCTTATTTGCGATTTGGTTAAGTGGGACTTGTAGAGTGAGAATGTGAGGCCATCAGTATTATTTTCCAAGTTGTGGAATTTATCTATATTATATTATAGATGGCTTCTTGTTAATTAACCTCAATGTTAATTCAATCTTTGCTCTTCATTTTGCACTACTGTTTGAAGGTTTTGCGTCTATTTGATGCATTGGTTAAGCTTTATGTTAATTGAGGACATTTGATGAGACTATTTGATGTTCTTAAGGCAATACAGAGTTCTAATCTGATGCCTAACAATAAATCAAGTGAAGAAATAATTTAGGCTGAAGAAAACAACTTTTTGAAGATAAGAAGATATGTTTGGAATCACTTTATTAAGACTAAATCAAGTGATAGAGCTGATAAAGTAGAGTGCAAGTATTTTTTTAATAGGATTTTGGTTATGGGTTCTAAAGGCAGAACATCTCGTTTAAAATGACATATGGACTCATACAATAGGAGAAAGATAGTTTTGAGAGATTAAACTTTGTTTATAAGAAAAAATGTATCTTTAAGATTTATGAAGAACGAAAGAATTTGACAACAAAGATGTCGAATAATCATAAACAACTTTCCATCAAATCAAATAAGTGGATGGCCAACAAAGGTATATGGTGGTGCTGACTCATTATATTGACAATGATTAGACTTTAAGCAATCAAATCTTAAGGTAAGTAATATTCTTTTTTTATTATTTGTTCATTATAATTGATCCTAGTTCATGTTTTTAAATGGTAGATTTATATATGTCACAATGTTTCATATAAGTAAAAGGTTGACAATTGTATTGGTTGATTGCTTAATAGATTGGAACATTGATACAAGACTCTTAACTATACTTTGGATGACTATAGTACAAACAATGCTATGATAAAAATCGTCAAGACCAAGTTGCAAGTTGGGAACTTATTGATGATAGAAGAAATATTATTTTATATACACTATTTTGCATATAATGAGAATTTGATAGTGAAGGATGAATTGCAGATAATAAAAGAAAAGGTAAAGGCAATCCAAAATATCATAGTAAATTGAAGTGTAACACTTAAATAGGTTGAAATTAAAGAAACTACTCAATAACTATGTATTTCATGCAAAAAGAAGTTGGATGTGAATTGTCTAACAAGATAGAACTTCAAATTCAAGGCACTAGGGTTAGCAATTAAGCATTTTAAAGAATTCATTATATTAAGACAAAATGATTCTCAATATAATTGTTTACTGACATAAGAGCAATTGTTTAATGATTATCATTTAAAAACAGATAAACAGCTAGATCACAATGATTCAGCATCAGTTTCATCTTTTATCGATACATCATCGATAAGCATAGTTGGAAGTTTGGATTTTTGAAGGAATTCATTATGAGAAAGTAGTTACTTTTTAAAGTAGGATGAAGTTAAATAAATATTTGGAAGCAAATATTGTATCTATGGTTAATTTTGACAGACTATTGTAATGGAAGTAAAATGAAGTTCAACATCTGATGATGTAAACAATTGCATAAGACTTGGCAATAATTTAAGTTTCTATAGTTACTTTCCATACTGCTTTTAGTATTGGTGGCAGGATAAAGAGTCTTCATTATAGTTGACTTCATCCTAAAATTGTGCAAGACCATATATATCTCCAAAGTTGATTAAATGCTGAAAATGTTCAAGGTAAACTCTATATTTTATAATCTATTAGTTTCTTACTTTTTAAATTTTAATAATCATTTGTCACATCATCTTATATTTTCTTTTTTGCATTGTGACATATATGAAGATCATTCATCTAATTGATTTCTTTTCCCAAAAATATCCCATGAAAAAGGTATTTTTTTTGTTTATCAAGCATTCATTTAGTGAGGTCATTACATTGTTGGATATGATTTACATCATGATTTTTTTGTAAGTAGATGAACTGTTGATAATCTTGAATGTAATAGTTAGTTAGCTCATTTCTTCTCCTGTTAGTCTATTTTCTTTAATTTTTACTTCCCAATTACACAGTCCAACTTTATCGAGACTATAGCTTGATTGTACTTTTAACTCTTGCCAAGCCTCATCATGCTCAAGTTCCACCTGAAATCAAGGTAAGAATTAGTTTACAGGAACAGAAGATCTGTACTAGAAGTCAAGTCATAAGCAATTTGAGTTTTCACTAGATCTATTGTCTTTCCGAGATCTTGCTGCAGCTAAATGGAAGGAAAAAAAAAAAGAGGCATTATTTTACAAAACCTTTTCCAATTCAATATACTAGTTAACCCTGCTAATGACAGGGTTAAAGCCCCTATCTTGGTAAGCCGAAATCCGTCATTTCTGCATTGTAGTTTACATAAACTGCACAAAGGCGAATCCCCATATGGTTCTTCTTGGTATTGCATGAAGATATCTTGACAGATTTTGTAACCATAAAATAGCATGGAACTTAGAGCTTAAAATGTGGATGAAATAAAGAACTTTACAAATCCTACATAATATATGTGTTTACTAAAAATAAAAGGAAGAGACTACTATTATTGCTTATATCATATGTATTCCGTACAAGTAATGAACAAACTTGAAAACAAACAAATGAACACAAGCTTATAAACAGATGGTTCGAATATCCGAAGAGGCACTGATCGGTATATTGAGAAGAATATGCACGCAAAAGAATATCAAGAAAACAAAAAGAAAACACAAAACTATGAATACAAACTTGTGCAGATTGCGGTATTTATCAAACAAAAATATGACACGCTTAAGGGGCTCGTTTATCCTTCTCCGCAATTCGTAGTACTTCTTTTGCCATGGAGGAGAAAGACCTGGCAGTGTCTTGCATCTCTGTAGCTCTCACATTGATTCCCTATGCCATTCAACAAAACAAATTACTTATGAGGTCCTTTAAGATGCAGAATCTACAGACTCGATTGTAATGAAGGATCAGAACAAGATGTACTCTAGGTCATCTAGGTCCCTTTAACAGAAAAGAATATCATCTCAAGATGTTCACTTTGTGAGATGGTTATGTAAAGGGCAACTCAATCTTAAAGTGGTAGTACCTGCAACTTCGTTACATTGTCCTGCAGCTTGATTTGAGCTTGTTCTGCTGCACTTGAATCCTGCATTGAAAGAAAGAATCAAGTGTAAAGTCACTCACCCGTTTGTTTGCAAGATAAAGACTATAAGCATTCTAATATGAGTGTATAAAAGATGCTTACCCCAGTCGAGGAAAACCCATATTTCTTCTTGATTTGATCAACTGATCCAAATTTTTCATTGTTTTCCTCTTCTTTGTTTGCGTTTTTCTGAGTCTTAATCTTCATTTGTTTTATTTTGCCTTCAAAATTCGAAAAATAAGTTAGCTAGGCAATATTTGCATTCTGTAATTATTGATCCTTTAAGTACTAACACGGAAACCATAACAATTAAGGCAGCATGCGGGCCATATTTTTCTTTCCATTTCTGTTCTGTTTAGGATCAAGTTAAGTGATAACTGGAAGTAAAACAATGACCTTAAACAGCTCACAACACATTGGACACCACTCAATATCATCTTAAACTAACCTCCAAAAGCCTGAAGTTTCTTTGCCAGTTTCTGCTGATTAAGACCCAACAAGATATTCTGATCTTTGGGCTTTTCTACAGAATCCTCGAGATCGATGTCATCTTCAAAGACAAGAAATGTGAAGACAATATAAGGACTAAGAAAATCTTTTGAAACATCTTAAGTTGCCTCAGAATTAATCGTCCTATCTAGTGCATGTGGAATTAATACCTATGTCTAATTCAGTCTCATCATTGTCTGCAACTATAGTGTCTTTATTCTCATCATTCCTCGCAAAATTTTCAGTGGAAAAGATCACTGCCAACTCTTCAATACTTTCTTTAGTATCCTCTGTTTCCATCTCCAAAACTTGTCTGGATTTGCCTCCTTTTATATCTCTCATTACAGAGCTAAACATACCCTATCATTCCAATTAAGAAAAACGAATTATACTACTGTTAAGTCAGAAATGTATGAATCAGTTTGTCTCAAGCATATACCTTTTTCTTTTCCTTTTGGGCCACGGATCCTGTGGGAAGTCCTTCTCTTGATTTCAACAGGTCTTTCTGATACACTTGGCTAACAGAGTTCAAAAGCCTGAAAGAAGTACATTAAACGTAATGGATCAAATGAGTGACTCCATGCGAATTCTATTAGTCCAAGATTATCTTTTCATAGGAGTTTTCACCACAAGAAGGCAATATAGTTCTGTCAGGAAAAGCTGTACAATTCCTATCAGAATAGAAAGGCCATGAAGAAAAGACTATACAGGGCCTCACTGTAACTCCAAACTGTGCCAAGAGTGCCAGTAATATTTACTCCTTTTGATTTGTGTTCACATAACAAGAAGCTAGGAGAGAACCATGGAATGTAGCCCCAGCATAGACACAAACCTGAAATGTTCTTTCTGGAGCAAAACTGACACAACAAAAATTTCCTGATCGCTATTCACCTATAAAAGTAGAAGATACAGCAGTAAATAGCTATGTGTATTGGAATATCTTGTTGAGCTACAAGTTTAGAAAAAGTTACCACAATAAGTTCTCCATCTCGTGAACAGCATATGGAACTATCAGCCATAGAGTTCAGTTTGGGCACCGAGTGTGTGAAACCTCGTATTGAATACTCCTTTATCAATGATAACTCTGGCAATGACCTTGCAAATTTTCAGAATAAAAGTTAGGAATCATACAGATCCTACAATGTTCATAGCATAATCAGGAAGCAACTGAAATTCCTGCATCAACTGTTAGTGACGCCTGTTGTTATTTATGTTCAATTAATTGTTTCTTTCATTCATATGTGAAACCTCAATCCTAGAAATCTAGCAAAACTTTGACTCTGAGTTTTAGAAAGAAGATGCATTTCTGTGTTTTACTCCATATTTAGTTATTGGAGGTTTCCAATTTTCATCAACAGTTATAATCTCCCTGCTCATATAACTAGAGTATTTCGGAATGGGACGAAGTAATGAACGAAAATCACCACCTTATCTCAATTCCCTCATTAGAGAAACAGAGTATTAGACCAATTTTAGAGTCACTATAAAATGTTGAAGCCCAGCAGCATGAAGAGGAATGGAACTTCTTCTTGTAATGAACTTTCTTGATTCCCTAGGAAAAGATAGAAAAGGGAATAGTTAAGAACTAGTTAAGCATATCTAAAACGCACAGTTATGTACATAAAGAGGTGATTTACCTGAACAACGTGATTTAAGGAATACACATATACAGCTTTCTCAGAACATATCAGCACAAAAGACTGCTTTGGTACATCATCAGACCTGCTTGGATCTAGAACATTTAATGTGTGTGATCCTCCTGGTGAGTCCTGACCTTCTGTTCAGTGGAAGAAACTATTAACCAATAAAAGATTTCTAAATAATGAAAAAGAACTGAACGGGATTCCTATTGTTGGAGTCGTTAAACTTAGGTAAAAAGGAAAATCATGACATTAATGCCTACCAAAAATTTGCAAGAATAGAGCTCTAGAGGGTTTTTTGGGTTGCACTATATTAGTGCTCAACATGTTTCCAGTTTCATCTTCAAGAGCAAAAATTGACGAGTCTTTGGTTGCAACCAAAAAAGTGTTCTTCTCAAATCCACGAATAGAGCAGGTTGCAGATTGCACCGAGATGATGCCAGTTGAAATTTCACTTGCAATATGCTTCTGATACAACAGTGTTGGCCCCTCTATGTCAATAAGTGATACCTATAAAGTGAATAAAAATTCAATATCCCATTTTTCAACTTGGAGATGATGAAAAAGAACAAAATTATGCTCTTTCAGTTAAATGCATATTTCCACTCTAGCTTTAAAAGCTCTACATCCAATATAAGCCAGTTGCAAGGGCTTAGCAAATAAAATAAACATTTAATATGGAAAAGGATATAATAAAGAAATGGGGATAGAAAACTTGCATATCCTTGGTCAGAACCAACAACAAGATGCCCCGAAATGCGGCCTGTGCTGATGTAAAGTACAGGACCATTCAACTTGATGAGTTTAATGCTTTGGATGATGTGGTTGTTTCCTTTCTTTGAAATTCCTGTCAAGAAAAGAATGTAGGAGATTGATTTTTAGACATTAGTCATTAACCAAGTTTTGAAGCTCACTGTATTTAGATTGTGCATACAAGTCATACTGTCTAAAATTCAAACCGTATCATAGTATCATTGTATGTAAAAGTTTATTATGTAGTTGCTAATGTCAACAGTAATCCTGTTCAGCTTCCAATAAGCTGGAAGTCCAAATGGTACAGTTTTAGGAAAACTATATGGGTACTGAAAATGTAGAGTGTATTATGATTGCATGAGATAACTTCTTCTCTTGCATCACACAAGAAATTTATGTTGCGACATTGGAGATATTCAGAAATTACCTTGAAACGGCATAAAAATGCTGTCAGTGGCATATGGCTCTGGCTTAAATTTATAGATGCGAACCTGCAGACAAATTGATGCTATGAAAACAGTAGTCAATGCACGTTATAAAATTATAGCAATCATAACACAAAAGAGGACACTGCAAACATAAATATGTATACAAATATAGTATAGTCAAACTTGCATAAGCATCCAGTCAAGCGTAAATATATTAAACATCATTCACTTAATCCAAAAGAAATATCACTTCACCGTTCCGCTCTGATCTCCAGAAATTAGAAACCGAGAGTCGACATCAAAATACAATGCTGTCAATGCTACACCACTTACAGAAAAATCATCTTCACTCTGCATTGGGGAAAACAAAAGAAAAAGGGTTGAGCAGTGAAGTAACGCAAACACGGAAAAGAAATACCAAGTTATAAAATGGTACCTGTTGCTTTAATAGTAAAACTGGGGTAAAGAAAGGGGCAGTGGCATCCCAAAAATTTACAGAGCCATCACTGTGTCCAGTTATGTACAAGTTTTTAACCTTTGTAAACCCGGTGAACTGTATGAGGGTTCCATCTTTGGGCTTTGCCTCTAGAGGAATAAATGATGGAAAATTTTTGGCCAACTGATTGTAGTCCTAAACAAAGAGAGAGAATTCTCACACGCTTGCTATCAATAAGAAAAGATGACCAGGAAAGCAAAACTTTGAAAAACCAAAGATTTGCCACTATTTTACCTCATCACTAGAAATTAAGAAATTTGGACTGCCTGTGATAAATTTTGCTACGGTGATGCTTGATTCAGCAAATGGCATCTTCAACTTGATTTCCTTCGGCAATGAGGGCGAGTTCCTAGTTTGGGATTGTAGGAGATACTTTTCAATAAAATGGTCATCATAGGCATAAATGTGCCCTGATTTACCTAATAAGATTAAAGAATCCTGCTTATGCTTATTTTGCTCACAAGTGCCACAAATGATCTCCATGTCAATAGAAGGCTCAGACAGATGAAGCCCCAACTTGATTGTGCGAGTTTCAGTTTGCTCATTTAATAATATTACCTGCTCACCAGAACAAGAACCATAATTCATGTTTCCTAATCAGTTCATAAGACACAGAAAATGGAACAATGAAGTATATACAAGTTTACAATTCAGTAAAAAAGGCCTAGCAAATGGGAGATGAAACTTGGGATAGATCACTATCGACAAAATCATGGATCATCACAAGTATTATATAAAAGCTTTCATTATGATGTGACATGAAAATAAGCATGATTGCTTATTTTGTTTAGATATGTATAAACACTGGACTACCTGCAACATTTTCGAGGATGCAGAGTCAGAAGCTCCCATAACATAAAGTCGGCTTGCCTTCCCCTCTGCATGAAGCCATTTCATTGATGCTATTGGGACCTTGTCCACCTTGTATCCAAGATTAAGTTTAGTTGTTGGAATACTTTGAATGCTACCATCTGAAGTTGATCCAGATTTTAGGGTAGAGTTGTCAGGAACACCCCAAATGAGAATCTCGCCACTGCTGTACCCAACTGCAACTTTACTTCCAAGAGGACAAACCCAGCATGCATAAGTTACTTTCTTTGTTTCATTATTTTGTGATTGCAGCAAACTTCCAACTGTCGTGAAAATGGATTTGCTTTCACGAAGATCCCATAAAGTTAATACACCATTTCTGAATACAATTAGCATCCTGCATTAAATGAAACAGCCAATTCAAACCACAAGATCTCGCATATTCATGTGAATGAAAAAGAATACAAGCGTGATTGTTGAGCCATGCATCCTGATCAAATGGAAAAGGAAGTTAGCTCTGGCTTTTGAACCATACGCTGTCATTGTTTTACAGCATTGCCATCTTATCGTTAGCTTTCAGATGTGCTACACCTACTATAGCAAATATATATCTTTTGATAAGTACTGTGATCAAACGGAAGTGCAAGAAGTCACTTCCATTCGTTGACGATTGCAAATGTCAAAGAACTTACTGAAATCTAAAATCGACAACTAAAAATAGTCTTACCTCTTACTTTCAGCTGTTGTTTGAGGTAAAATGTCTACAACAGTTGTATCACTTGAAACTTCTGTTGAATTCCCTGATGAGGGCCACAGTTGTCAATGATAAGCAGTCATGAGGAGCTATTTAGTAGAATAGAGAACTTGGAGAAGAAGAAACTGGTCTCACCATGAGAAGCAGAGAGAGGCACGTTATATGCCATTGGAACTATTTGACATGGTTCCTCGATCAGCCTGAAAACTGAAGCATTACCAAGGGAGTCTCCAACGTACCTGCCCACATGAATCTCGTAGCCATAACTTGCGTGTAATAGGTACATGCATATGACTTCTTATGGAGCAGAACTTGAAGTGGGGAAACACTTACATGTAAAGACTAAGTTGCATGACAGTAAAAGAGGTAATGTCCTCTTTTAGAGCATGAACTTGAGACAGCAGCTTCTTGTCCACATCCCAAACCTAAGGCATGTTTGCGTTAAGCTCAATGTCCATATCTTCCAATTATTGCGCTCATATTAAGTTTTTACCAAGTATCGAAATACACAACCCCACAACGGTATTTATCAAATAAAAAGCAAAAATAGCAAGAGAATCAAGGAACTTGCCTCAATATGGTTGTTGGAAGTTACGTTCAGAAGGTAGCCTCTGTTATGAAAGAACTAAAACATGGTAACAATGGTCTTCAACGTTAGTCCTTTAATAAGTTAGATCAAAGTCTAAGCTACAAGGGTAGGATCACATGTATAAACACCTGAAGAAACTTGCTTGGTACAGCTTCAGGAGATTCAAGCAGAGTCTGTGTATTATCTTTACCAAATAGCTTAATTCTTCCGTCTCTAAAGGAAGAAAACAGTACTTAAGTCAGGAGAACACTTTTGCACCTCGAAGGGGGGAAAAAAACACGTTTGCATATTTAGACAATCAAGCTCACTTGGTGGAGATGGCAAGTATCTTTTGAATAGGGTCATAAGCCAACATGGCAGCTCCTGATGGTATCCCATAATGAAATGCCAGCCTTGGATCCACGTCGCTAGATTTTATGCCATCCCAATTCCCTGTTGTCTACAGAAAAATTCTGACTTATTTAGAGGTCAATGAAGCAAAACGCAACGTTTTGTGATAGAGAATACGGCGATTTAACGTCAATTCGTCGTTATTTTGGAGCGTGGAAGATTACCTAACGTCAGTCCAACCCGACAATCATGGCAAGCTACGGGATCCAAGAAAGATGGGCAACGGGCAGTGCCTTAACGGCAATGCCAGTTGGCACATGTATGTTTCCGACATGGATAAAGAAAGACTAACTGACTAGGTTTCTTGGTCAAGCGCGAAAAATCTTTGCAATAAATTGATCACCGCCCATCACATGGACACAAGACACGTTGTCAGTCCTAAAGCTATACTAAATAAATCATACAGAAAAGAAAAGGTCAAGATTGGTTTGGCACTAATTCAGGGAGGATAAGATAGGTTTCTTTGCTGTCATTGGATACACGTGGCGGCCGTAAGGGTGCATTCTGATCTCTATAGAACTTTGTATCAAAAAGTTTATGAGAGAGAAGCCACTTTGTAATTGTAATTAATATGTCTGTCACAATCCAAGGGGGTCGGCACGGGGATCTTTTGCATAACTAACGTTAAAAGGTTAGAAAATAAAGGGTTAGAAAGAAAAAGGTTACTAGAATCTAAAGACTGTAAATAGTTGATGAGCTACAAATAGAGATGGGCCCAAGATGTGTGCCATATAAGAACCGGAAGTCTGTGACACTAGCATCGACATGTCGTACTGTGTCCTCAACCCAATCTCGCCAACTCTGCACTCATGCGGCGGACAAGGGTAAAATGCATCCTCCAATCTTATTACGTAACAGAAAATTACACTCACTCTATGCTTTTCAAAACAGAACTTTAATTACTTTCCAGTACAAATCGACATACTAAAATAATCTAATTGCCATCAATGTCCACTATCAATCTTTATCTCATTTCCTTCGTGTAAATGGAGACAATCTAATTTCCATCAATTCTCCAGTTCATCAGAAGCGTAATAATGAACAGAAACAGAATGGGCTTACTGAACAAAATTTAATTAGCTAAGCAAATCCATTATACATCCTCGTATGTAAAAGTCCTAATATTGCAGTTAACGAAGCGTTGGATGTCAAACTGAACATGCTGGCTATGGAAACAGAGAACAAGTAACAGACAGATCAATCTATCAATCAGAACACGACGCTAAAGCCGATGACGAAGAACAGATCAAGAGAGAAAAGAAAAGGAACAGAAATGAGATGAACCTTCTTAGAAGCCTTCTCCACAAGCTTCTTGACGAACATAGTAACAACAACGATATATGTGAAATTTAACGGAAATCTGAGATCTTAAAAGTAGAAAACGAGTAGAAGCAATCGCGATCGACTAAAAGAACAAAACTCTTCTTCAGACAAACCCAGTCAGAGAAAGCAATAGAGAGGGAGAGAGAGTGAAGGGACGGTTGATTTCGGTTTCTTCGAGAAATAGACGCTTCTTTATATTTATAAATATACACAAACGTGTGTGTTATAAACAAGGGGTGGGATTGTTTGCTCTTAGGGTGAGGGAAGGGGTGGGATCCACCGGGAGAGGTTGTTTATCTGATTTAAGTCCAACCGTTGTCTGACGGTCTGACCTTATTTTCCACCTGTGTAAACGACAAAACCTAAGAATCTTTGATTGAAACCGACAGTTTTCCTCCAAATCAAGGAATGACACGTTGTCTTAACTAATCAACCACTGTTCCAACCCAATACCAGCCATATGTTTCTCCTTGGATTCCAACTTTTCAGTTCCTGCTTACTAATTTCATAAATTATTATTTAATTGTTTATATGTTAGGTACGAATCATTGCTGATTACATCTCATATATTTTTTTTGCATTTCTATTTGCATCATGTTAGGCTATACGTGAATCCCATTTTCTAATCCTACATGTCTAAAATTTTGAGATTCAAATATGATTTTTTTTGTTATTATTCTATAAGAGCTATCTAATTAGTTTTTAAAGTTTTTAAATATAAGTAAAAAATGACAATAAATCAAGTCTGAGGCTAGAATTTAGCCCAAATTGATACTTGCTACAAGAAGCTTGGTCAAGACTAGAGGCCTGACCAGACCTAAGATAGCAGCCCATGGTACAAAATAGTCATGTCTGAATTATTTTTCAAAACCAAATTGTCAAAATTGTGTCATTTTTGGGAAAGTGATACTGTTTATAAACTTCTCTAAATATTAGGAAGTTAAATCATATTGTATTTAGATCTTTCAATAATTATTTTGATTAAGTTGGTGTTTTAACTTGTCAACTAGTTTAATTTTAAATATGTAATTAAAATTTTTGATAATAGCTTAATTATATGTGTAAACATTATTATTATTTTTTGATTTAAATATATTAACATTTTGTTTGGTTTGAATTTTTTAAATTTTGTTACTATATTTTGGAAAGAAACAATTACCTTTTATCGTATCATTTACTTGTCATATAATTTTTTAAATTATCATTATATTTAATATTATAATTCTTAAATTTTAATACAATGTTCGTTTAAAAATTATGACTAAACAAAAAATTAATAGGTTATAAAAACAATTAGATTATACTATAAAGAGATAAGTAATATTTTTTAAAATATAATAATCAAAATAAAAATCAGTTTACAAAGAGGTGGAGTGTCATTAATTCATACGGTGCTAAAGATGAGTCAAATGAGGGCTAAGCCTTATCTCATATGTACCTGCTTACGATTTGTCCCATTATCATTACAAACCTAACAGTTAGGACCTAAAGAGTCTTGGAGCAAACAAAAAGTAGTGTTGAGCAAAAAAATACTCCAAGGCCCAAGCCTGTGTAACTAAACTCTGTGATTTGTATTTGGCATCTAGCTTTCAAGGGTAATCTAAGAGCCTGTTTGGATGGGCTTATATTAGTAGAGCTTTTGGTAGAAGAGCTTTTGTTAATAGAGCTTTTCTAAGAAGTCAGTTGACCGTTTGGCTGTCATTTAAAAAAATAGCTTTTTTTAAAGAGCTTCATACAATAGACTGTTTGGCAACATAAAAATAAAAAGCACTTTTAATTTTAACTATAT
>JAOQMP010000210.1:11574639-11588886 GCA_027563575.1 Erythroxylum pedicellare
AGCTCCGAAAAATGGACTCATTTCGTTCATGGTGTAAACTTTGGTTTATCCATTTCGTTTCCATGGAACCCTCGAGTCATTTGTTATACATCGCATTGGATTTTTGAACATGATGAATAATTGAGTGTTATGCATGGATGGTTGGATATATGATATGTTCTATGTGATAAAAATCCTAACTTTGAGTTTTTGGATCTAGAATTAAGAATGCTTGATTTTCTGGATATATATATATATATACATATGCTTAAATTTGTGACTAATTACCGATGGCTATAAATATATTAGCCACTGAGCTCTGTAGCTCAACCTATATTTTTCACTCCTCAGGTGTAGAACAAGATGAGTGTTGAACCTTGCAAGGCATCGGAAACTCCAAGATAGCTAGAGATCTTTTGTATTAAGATAGTAAGTTTTGGATAGCTTGATAGGCACATCAAACATTGAGCATCCTTATATATTTTGTTTTAAGTTAGTGATATGTATGATGGTATATAAGTGAAGCTTCTATAAACTCTGTTTGGATTCATTAATGAAATATGATTGTGTTTTGCTCATGACCTTCCAAGTTTGTACATTGCATTTTCAAGCTTTCATAGGGATAAGAATTTGTGTTCTGATTTTTTAGGAAAAACTGCATTGATCTAGGCTGAATTAGACAAAGTTGTCTTATTAGAAGTTGTAGATTATCTTTCTAGCTTTCTAACAATATAAAGTATGAAATTTTTGGATATCAAAGTTGAGAGATACATTTATTATAAGCTAGTAATGTTCCATAGGAGATATATGGGACAGCAACAGTAAATAATGAGAATTTGTTGTATGTGATGAACCATTTGAGTAGAGATTAGAGAGTTTAATGAAATAAACTTGGTGTATGAGTTGATATGAAGTGATATTATACTAGAAGAGTTGAATTTGGGAATATTTTGACGGAATGTGATGTTACAATGGAGGTAGGAACCACTGGAGATGCTTTGGAGGGAGTTTTGTATCACCTCTGTCTATTAGACAGACTTTAGTCCGTTAAACAGACCATTTCAGGTCTAGAAAGATCCTCATAATCGTCCATGCCCATTAAATGGATATTAGGTCCATTAACAGACCTTCTAGGGTCTAGAAAACGCTCCAAACCCCGTGTATGTCCGTTAGGTAGAGGTGTATGTCCGTTTAACGAACATATACTGTACACTTTTGAAAATTCACAATTTTGACCATTTAGATAGCAAAATCTCTCTTATAGTCTTCATGAAAGTTGTATATATCGAAGTCATATTTGAAACTGTCCTAGAAAGACCTTAATCTGACGTCTCTAGTGAAAGTTGTGTCTATTGTCCCAAGACAGGTACAATATGATTGAAGACATAATCATGTTTGATTCTTTTGGCCATAACTTCATCATCCAACCTCCAAATGAAGTGATTCATGAACCAATAGATTCCTAACACATTTTTCTATTTCTTCATAAAAATTAGTATCCTTTAGGATTAATCTAAAAAAGATTGATGAAAAGAAAGTGAGGGAATTGGTTAGAGGAGCATGACTTGGTTATGAACACAATTTGGCTTTTAATCATATCTTGATATACATTGATCAAATAGGAAACTTTCGGGATGTTATAAGAATAAAGATGAACTGGTGTTGACTAAGGAGACTCCATGGAAATATCCCTACAGGATAATATGCTTACGTCTTATGATTTCGGATATATGGGCTCCGGAAATGGGGTCCAACACCCTAAGTATGGGAACGGGATGTTACCATAAATTAGTATCAAAGAACTCAATTGGTATTAGATATTCTTGGAGGATTGATTATGAAAAGGATGATAGGAGATATTCTAAAGTAAAAACTTAGCCACCTAAAGCTAAAAATGATGTCTACAATAAAGGCAAAGGTAACATTGATTCTCAACCCTCTCAAAATAATACATTAGTTATTTTATTTCCTTGGTAATAATGATTATTTCATTCTAATGTCCAAATAAGAGAGTTATGATCATTAGAAATGATGGAGACATGGAAAGTTTCAGAAAAAGAAAAGGAATTTGGGTTATCACTTAATAAGTCTAGTGATGATGGAGTTGAGTATATTGTTGAAGGCAAGAAACTATTACTAGGAGAGAATTATTTCTTTAAATCTAGGAGGATGATCTTAATTAATAAAGGAAGAACATTTTCCAAAATAGATGATATATTCAAAACTAGGTATGTAGTATGACCACTAATGGAGGAAGTTGTACTAATATAACTAGTATTACTCTTATAATAAAGTTAAGATTGCCTATTATGAAGCATCTAAAATCATACAAGCTTTAAGAGCTTAATGATTATAGGAGATCAAGGTGAATAAATATATGTTGATTCCTTCTTCTATTAGAAAGTATAAGAAGAGGTACTTTACGATATAGTACATATAAAAACTATTCATATAATTTTAGGGAGGCTTTGGAAATATAATAAAAGAGTTATATATGATTGCTTCAAGGATTGATATGCCCTCACGAAAACAAAATGAGCCAGTACTCTTACAACTTTAACACCTAAGTAAATTTATATGGACCAATTAAAGTTAAAAAGAGAGAATGAAGAATAAAAGAGTAAGGGTGAAGTTTTAAAAGAAAATATTTACTAGAAAGAAAAACAAAAAGATAAGAGAGTTATTACATAAAAGGTTGTGCTTTTTAAACTAATTAGCCTATGGTTGTATCTTTACAAAAAATGATTTCTTTCAATATTGATGTAGGTAAAGATTTAAAGATGAATTCTTTTTAAGAAAGGGGAAATGATGCAAACATGACTAGCTAAAGATGGGATCCATTGTATAAAGGCTTAGAAAAATTATTAAAGGTTGGAGTTGGAGAAGATTTAAGAGTTTAAAATTCATCATTGGCTAAACACAACTTAGACATGGCCATTTACTAACTCGTGTTTCTCTTTAAATAGGAGATAATTGGATATAGCCTCACACATGAGCGTATCCTAGCTTATTTCTCTTCTTAGATGCAAGAGTTGAAGTTTCAATAAAGAATATGACCCAACAAATGATTGTGTACAAGTTTGAGTAAATCTTATAAAGCAAGATGTAAAGATATGGCCTTGAAATAAGTGTGCCCAAACTATGTCATTGATGCTAAAATGTTTCTATAAATACAACCTAAAACTTAATCGTATACTAGAATGTGCTCATATCTAAAACCTATTTTTCTCTAGTACATAAGTAGTGTTTTTACACAGTTTTATAGAGTTTTTAATGTCTTTGTTTATTGAGAGTTATGAGTGATTTCTTTCTTTATTTTTTTCTAACTTTAAACTTATCAAAGAATTATTTCTTTGTGGCATTCCAAATACCTAATGAACTTGGTTCTTAATTCTTTATAACCAAAGGGTCAACTCTTTTTATATCTGATTTAGCTTTTTCAATATGGTTCAAACTTGTTCTTTGGTTCTCTAAGATTTTATTCTTAGGTGGGTTCACATCAATAGGTAAATGAAGTCAATGGAGGGAGTTTACAAGATAGCACATAATTGGATAAAATGTAACCTATTGAGTAGATGGTGTAGACATGTAGTCTAGGAGTAAACTGTAATATGTTGCTTGACAATTACTCTTAAAGCTCCAATGCCCACATCATAGGGTCAAAAAAAAACCTATCTTAACCATCATTAAGATGATGAGGAGAGCAATGTTAAGGAGATTTCAAAAGAAAACAGAGGTAATAGAAAAGTATAATGGTGACCTAAGAATAATGCCTAAGTTAGAAAAGTCAAAGGATAAAATTTAATAACTAGATTTCTTATCTGAGTAGGCATATGGGGTTGGGATCAAGTCTGTATGCTTACAAAAATAATTAAGCATAAAGAGAAATCTCTAATTAAGTTTAATGATAGTGATTATCAGAACTTATCTTAGGGTGTCTCCCTTTTATAGGCAATCCTTCATTAACTATAATTGGGATTTAACTACGCTAGTAAGGCTGGATCTAAATTCTACTGAGTATCATCAATGGTCCTTGATTGGGACTATCCCTCCTAATGTGGATGATCTTAATGATTAAACAAACTCATTTGGATAATTAGGCCTTTATACTAAATAAATCAATTTGCCACCCCCTAGTTTCTTCTTAAAACTTAGATAAATACTTGTGTCTATAAGGATGTTGGCTTAATCAAAATAAAATTCAGGCTATCAAAGATAATCTCTTAATCACATATCCAAATTACCATGGGTCTATAATGACTAGGCTAAATTAAATTGAAATTTTTTTCTTGAATGCCAAATAAAACCTATAGGCCTACTAGACCTAGATACAGGCATTAGAGAAACACTAACCTTTCCATCTTAGGTTTCTTTAATTAAGCTTGCATAAAACATCATCAAACACGCATCTTTAGTTTATTTGTGTGTACCTACTTCATAGAAGTTGGAATCTTCATAGGAATCATCCTTTAGAAGATTCCTTAAGAATATTCTATATGGAATACTATTGTCTCTCACTACACAGAGATGTTTTCACTACCTGTAGGAAGATGAACAGTTACTGAATCTTAACCATTAATTCAAATCAATCTTAACTATCCATCACTCTATATAAGGCACATAATGTGGAAGGTGACTCAACTTTATTTTTTTTAGGAGTTATTAAAAGAGAAAGGATCCATACTTATTATCTATCTACTTATTTTATTTGAGAAAGAATTCATTTTTGACCATATTTATTAACATATTACGTTAAAGAGAATTATAATTAAGCAATTAATAGGTTTGCATACTTTATAAAGGTAAGACTATATGCCTTCTTTTTATTAAAATTATGGAAATAGTATGGTTGATAGGACTAGTTTAGGAAGTGAGACTGATAGTTCTAACTCTAGGGAATATCTTACATAAATGGAAGGATAAGTTTGTGCTTTGTCAAACCAAGTAGGCATATGGTCTTTTAGGGTCATTTAGATGAGATTTGAGAGGTTTACTCAGTGAGATAATAGCAACGCACCCCTATAAATTTTATCCCAAAAACTGGTTAATTTAACATAACCTCTTCTACCTTAAGAGATACTCCTTAGCAAACTTAGTCTGATGAGTCCAGAGTGTACTATAGAAAAGAACATCCTCTTATTTTTCTCTTTATATTCCTTATTTTACCTATTTTTTGAGCATTATATGACATCCTTATTTTTTCATTGGCATCATAAATATGAACAAGATGTTTGTAAAGAATTAGGTGGCCAAAGAGAAAGGCTTGTTTATTGTATCCTTTAAGGAGAAGAAGAAGTAGAAAATGATAGGAAGTGATGAGCTCGCTATAATCAATCTATCTCTATCTATTAGCTCTAACCCTATGTCTAAACCTTTTTAGCCCTCTCCTCTTTGCACATCTAAACTGGTGGAAAAAGTTTTTGCTTTCCCTATTCTCAATAGTCCTACTATGAAAGTTAAGTGTTTCTTCCCTAATTTCAACTTAAAGAAGATTAACAGCACCTTCAACAACCTTCAACAAGGTTAGAAATGTGTATAAGATGGTTTATAGGATGGTGACCCAAGGAAAGCTTAGAAGAAATAGATGTTAATCACTTCTGCTATTCTTTTAAACACATCTTACTAGAATAAGTTTACTTAAATGTCATATAGTTCCACTTTTATTTTTTCTATTATTGTTTATATTTTTGTTTCCTATTTTTAGTGATAAAAGCATGATTGGTTGATATTTGTGATAAAAATTGAAAATAAAAATATGTTTGGTTGAGATTTGTAATAGAAAACTAGAAATAAAAAACTTTTTTAATTTCATCATTCTGTTTTATTTTATTTTTATTATAACATTAGATTGTAAAATTATTTTTTAATTTAGTTAATTTTTAAAATATCAATTTGTATTCTTAAATTAATTAAATCTCATTAACATTTGAAATAGAAAGATATGAGTATTTAATATAATTAAAAAATTAGACATCAATTTTATATAATAAGAATCTATAAAATAGAAATTTTACATTAATTTATTATAGTTAAATAATAAAAATATGTTCATCATAGTACAATGTTTTAACACACAATAATAGTATCGCTTATGAATGGAAATATAAACCAACTTGAACTTTCATTAATATAATCATTACACATACATCAAGCAATTTCATCTTACTTTCAAGACGTGCTCCGAAGTTATGGTGGAGTAATAGCATACTCCACTTAAGGACTTGCATTTTCATTTACACATTCCACAATGTGCCTTTTCTTTTCAACATAACTGTTAAATAATTCATCGCTTTGTCTATACCTTCTAATAGAAATTACTTATTACAATAAGTAAAGATAAATTATTTTTGTTTCTTCGTATCAAAACTTGGCATGTTTGAAATTAGAAAGAATCTTACTTTTAGAATGTCATAACATCTTTTAATAACATTTCTTAATAAAGAATGTCTATAGTTAAACAACTTTCGTAGACCTTAAGGTCTTCCTCTTCTTTTATGATCTTATAAATGATATCTATCACTTTGATATGGTGAAAGAAATTTAGGCATATTAGTGTAGTATGAGTTAACTAACCAAATAAAAGTTACCTAAACATATAAAGAACATAATATTAATAAAAATTTATTAAAAGCTAATTGCAATTGCTATATTTATTTAAAACAATGTAATACTTTGTGTAGGCATAGGAAATTAGTTTAATATATTAGTTATTGTTTCAAAAAGAACTGAAGAATCATTACTAGCACCTTTCCATTTAGCCATCACATATGTGACATACATGTTAAATAAGCAACAATATATAATATTTTAGATTGGATTAGTTCTTTTACCCCTATATAGTATTTATTCATCAATTAGAATATATACATCAATATGTGTACAATTTATTGCTCTTTTGTAATCCTAAAATATAAAATTATACTATTAAAATAGTTTGTTTAATGAATAATGTATTGAATATAGATGTAACTATTACAACATTACAATGAGTTCTAGGATATTAGCCTTCATTCAGTTTACAATATATCAGAAGATTTTAAAAGGGAAAAATCAATATACATGACATTCCTATATTAGTATGCTAAGATGGACTATAACTCCTATATACACTTCATATCAATAAAAAAAAGGTGTGTTATGCATTTTTGGCATAGATTGTAGCTCTGATCAGGTTAACAAATTTGTCTATAAGCTGGTATTTCATTTCTTTCATATCAGTGAATCTTTTAGTATTTCTTTCTTTTCAAAAGGTGTAAATGGTAGTAGTAAAGGCTGTTTTTAAGAGAGTAGCATTAGTTTTTCCTTTCTTTGAGTTTCTAATACCCAGTTCAGTGCTTTCTCCCAATTTTATGTAACATCTTGTTACCCATGTTAAGGCTAAAATAGTAAATTTGAGAGATTAGCAACCTAAATGTAGCGCCCCCTTACCATAGGTTATACAATGGGACACCCAAAGGTCATTCCGGTACATATCCTACGATAAGGGTGAGCTACAATCGATCACTACATTCACTTCACCTACCATCATATCATTATTCACTTATGATGCATCAAATTAAAATCACAGTATTTTAAAACTAACTTTTTCCTCATTTCATTGCATAAAACCGAAAGTCTACATTGTGTTTTTCCAACACTCCTTACATGTACATCATCAAAACCTATTACAAAAGCACTACATGAAAGAGGAAAATATATAATCTATCTATTCTGTCCAAAAATCCCAGCTGACCGACCTTTGAGCCATGATTTCTCTTGCCAAAACACAATCTACACGGTTGGTGGAGCCTTTCAATAGCTAGAGTTGTCTCTCGATCCTGAAAAGACAACGCTCCAATTTTGGTGAGTTTTGCGAACTCAATGAGGTAACTATCATCGATGATTCACTCAATTCATGCAACAGATCATTTCACATAACATATAATCACATTTTCGTATAACTAATCATGTACCACATTTTTATTTGAGCATAGGGGATTTTTGCAATTCAATCAATCAAACATTCTTCACAAAATGCATATGAAATGCTCATGGGACTCTTTTCCAATTATTATGTTGTTGAGACCAAGTGCCTAAACTATCTCGTATCCATTTTGGATACCGGGCTCATTAATAACTGTCCCTTATCTAATGAGGATACAGGGTTCATTTTTTATAGTGAGCCTTAGGCTCTTAATCACTTTCTGAGCTTGAGGCTCTTTTCACACTTTGAGCTTTAAGCTCTGATCGGTGGCTACTCAAGTCACAATTGCCATTATCTGATTGTGCATTCATATATGGAATGCATCTAACACAATCAATCACATTATGAAGCATATAGTTCATCACATTCACATTCAAGAAGCACTTCATTATCCCATTCCAATATCACAGTCATCGGACCTTCATTGTCTGGAATCAACAATCAAAACACATTCATTCAATCATTTCTAACAAAATTTAAGCAAACAAGTAATTAAGTGAGATCGTCTAGGTTACTCACAGGTTGCTCCCAAAGCTAATGCCTTGAAATTTTGGCAACGTCTAGATGTTTACATTCCAATTGCTCCTCTATATCACAAAATAAACGCATATCAAAATTTGCACACTTATAAGTGTTTATTAATGCACATGTATGTATATGAAAGATGCACAATGCATGCCCATGAAGATCCTGGTTATTCATTCCATCAATTTCATCAAAAAATCATTCTCATATCAAAGCTTATCTAAGTATAATTTATACTTAGGTTTATGCCTCACTAAACCCATTAAAATCACAGTTTATAGCACATTGATCAAAATTCTAGATTTTTCCCAAAAATTGACTTTTGGGTATACTATTCTTGATCACTTAGACAATCCAAATGGGAAAATTTGAGAACACTTTCTTCTATAAAATTACTCCCCTATGTCTTAGGTTTCTAATGACACCATGATCATTTAATTTGATTTAGTATTGTGAAAGTTATACTCTAAATATTTTCAGACTACTTTTATTCTGAGACAGTAACCTATGCTCAAGTTCCACCCAGAACTTAAAATTCTTAGGGTCTGATTACGAATTTTATTTCTTCAGATAATTTTGAACCCTATGTCTCTAGTTTACTTAAATCAAGATTCGGTCCACTTGGATAAGTATAGAAAATGATATGCCTAAAATACCAAACCATGGTCAGTGCAGAGAAAAGTTCGCCATGGCAAAGTCCTCTAGAGAGAAATTCTAGTGAAATTTTCACATGTTTGCCGCAGCAAAACCTAGAGTTGGCTATAGCGAACTTTACATGAAAGAAATCCTCACTAAATCCATCAAGTTCGCAGCGACGAAGCAAGGAGTTTGCTTCAGTGAACTTTCACAGACATAAACCTAGTTTTTTTCAACTTTAGATCAGATTTTGAAACTCTTATAAACAGAATTTGAATTCGAATTCTTCATAAAAAATGTAGCTATATGTCTCTAGTTTAAGCCAAATTAATAATCATCTCATTTAGATAACTAGAGAAAAATTTATAGCTAAAAGACTAAGGCATACTCAATGGACATTTTCCAACCAACCATCTTCAAATTTTCCAAAATTTACACCTAACATATCTTGTACAAAGATCAAGATTTTCTACTTTATTCACTCCCTATTTTTAACTCCATTTCAAATCCAAAACATTCAAAAATCAATTCATGATCTATATTTGATCATTAACCACAATAAACACATACATTTTCTCATTCGTAATTGATTTTCTACACTCATCCTAACACCATTATATGAATCATCCAACTTCTAAAACATCTCTATAACAAATCAATGGTCATTAAGGATCATTCACAATTACAAAAGTAAGAAATATACATAGACTTTTTTTCACCATCCACATCACACACATTCAACTCACAAAATCAAGTTATCAATCCCACATTTCTCATCATTTTAGTTTCATTTTAACAATACCCATAACATTTAAAGTATAACTTACTTGGTTTCACTTCAAATTCTTCAAAAACAACACTAGACCTAGCTCCCAAGCATCACACATTCATCATCTTCTTAAAGGAGGTAAGAATAATTTTTCTTGTGGTAATGAGGAAGAAGGTAGCAAATATGCTACTGGTAAATGAAGGAAAGTGTGATCTTTAAAGTTGAGGTGGTAGAGATTGAAGAAAATGAAAATGATGAAGAAGGAGAAGAGAACCATAAAGAGGAAGATGGGAGAGTGAAAAAAAACACCAAATGGACTTTTAAATGAAAAGCAACGTGGAAGGCAACAAAAGGGGCTTTAAAAATGTAGTGGATTTAAGACGTTGTTTGGCAAGTTACATATGTCACTTGCCACATATCCAATTTTTATAAACTGAATCCAATTTCTATTCTAATTGTCTCCTAATTTTCAGTGACACTTGTCAATAAATCCTAAAGTCATTTGTCAAAATTCTCATTGCCATTTGAAAGTAAATTTTACTACCATTTATCATTTGTCTTGCCACTTGGCATTTTTTCTAGTCTAAAACTTACCCCAAATTTTTAGAAATTTTCTTAAAATTCTCCAAAAATTTTAAATCAACAAATACAATCTCCAAATCAATTTTCAACACATAAAAACCAAAATTCTCAATAGAAATCACATTTAGAAACAATTATACCCGAAATGTCAATGAATGCATGTACAATCAGTTTCATGTGCAAAAAATCACTATTCATGTTTATGTGCATGTCATATTATGCATGAACATGAAATGCATTTCTAATCTCTCATTAATCACTCATATTTACTATTCTAGCCTCTCCGTAAGTAATGGGATGTTACAGTGAATGTGTAGAACTTCTACTTCAAAGTCTACTAGATTCATATGATCAACTCGTCATAAATTTAACAACCAATATAAACACTTTAGTCTTCGATGACATTGCAACTGCTATTTTGAAAGAAAAGAGCCGACGTAAGAGTAAGAAAGACAGGGTGGCAAGTTCACAACAAACGGAGACCTTATCAATGATGAGAGGTAGATCAATAGAACGTGGTCCAAGTAGGAGCCACAATCATAGTAGATCAAAATCTAGGAGTAAGAACTATAAATGCTACAATTGTGGCAAGAAAGGTCACTTGAAAAAGGATTGTTGGAATCTAAACAAGAAAGATTATGTTCCTCAAGGAAACATTTCAAGCATTTCAGATGATAGAAGGGTAATGGTTTGTAAAGCAACAACAACTATTGGAAAAAAGAGAAGAAGCTAATGTCCAGTTTTTTGATTCAGCAGCTACTTTTCATATGACCTCTTGAAGAAAATGGTTCCATCAGTGTGAATCTGTCTCTAAAGGATCTGTGTACAGTTGTAATGATCAAGCTCTTAAGATCATTGGTATTGGCACCATCAAGTTAAAATTGTATGGTGGTACAATTCAGACTAATAAAAAAGTGTGAGATGTGAAAGGGCTAAGAAGAATTTGTTATTTGTAGGACAACTAGATGATCTCGATTTCAAATTTGAGGTTCAAAACAAGATCATGAAAGTGATTAAAGGAGTGCTAGTATTTATGAAAGCAGAGAAGATTGCTGCAAATCTGTACATGTTGAAGGGAGTAACTTTGCAAAAAGGAGAGACATCCATTGTGGTGACTAGTTCAAATGACAAATCTGCAATGACATGGCATAAAAAGCTTAGACATATGTCACAATAAGGAATGAAGATACTTGTAGAGAAGAATCTACTTCTAGGTCTTACAAAGGTTTCACTACTGTTCTGTGAGCATTGTATTGTGAGTAAGCAGCATCGATTGAAATTCAACACATCAAAGTTCATAAGGGAAGAAATTCTAGAATTAAATCACTATGATGTATGGCAAGCACCAGTTATGTCCCTATAAGGAGAAAATTTCTTTATATCATTCATAGATGATTATTCAAGGAGATATTAGGTATATCCTATCAAGAGGAATGCATATGTGTTTCTAGTCTTCAAATTTCATAAAGCGTAGGTGGAACTCGAATCTGGTAAGAAGATCAAGTATTTGCGATCAAATAATAGAGGAGAATATACTAGTAAAGAATTTGACGAATTTTACAAGCAAGAAGGCATCAAAAGTTAGTTCATGACACATACACTCCTTAACAAAATGGAGTAGCAGAGTGGATGAATAGAACTATATTGGAAAGAACAAGAGCGATGTTGAGAACTGTAAGCTTATATAAGAAATTCTAGGTAGAAGCAGTCAATACCACCTGTTATGTGGTGAATCGAGCTCCATCAACTGCAATTGAGTTGAAGATGCTAATGGCGATATGGACTGGTAAACTAATGGATTGTTCCAACCTCCATATATTTGGAAGTCCTGCATATGTGATGTTCATTGCCCAAGAAACTACAAAGTTAGATCCAAAATCTAGAAGATTAATTTCTTAGGGTATGCTGAAGGTGTGAAGGGGTATCGTTTGTAGGATCTCACTGCCCACAAGATTGTTATCAGCAAGGATGTTATCTTCATGGAAGATAAGGTTCAAGAGCAAGCAGAAAATGTTGGCATTATATAAGAGAATCCATAAACTATAACTGCGCAAGTGGATAAGGAAGTTAATCAAAATGATTCTTCTGAAGTTGCACCAGAGCACGAAGAGCAAGATCTAGTTGAATATGATATTCCAGATACTCAGAGGTTAACTTGCATAAGAAGAGTATCGAGTAGGCACTTAGACTATATTATGGAGGGCAATATTGCATACTATCTTTTAACTAAGGACGGGGAGCCATCAACACTTCAAGAAGCAATGAATAGTTCATATACATCTTAATGGATGATAGCAATGCAAGAAGAAATTGAAGCATTTTAGAACAATAAGACATAGGAGCTAGTGTCATTACCGCAAGAAAGAAAGCTTATTGGTAATAAATTGGTTTACAAGATCAAGCGAAGTAGTGATGATCAAGTGGAGCAATATCATGCTAGATTGGTGGTAAAAGGATATACTCAGAAAGAAGGTATTGATTTTAACGAAATATTTTCTCCTATGGTTCTACTCACTACAGTTCGAGAAGTTTTGACTTACATCTTGAGCAATTAGATGTGAAATCTAAATTTCTTCATGGAGATATTGAGGAAGAAACTTATATGCTCCAACCAAAATGTTTTGAAGAAAAAGGGAAGAGAACTTAGTTTGCAGGTTGAACAAATCTTTGTATAGTTTAAAGCAAGCGCTGAGGTGTTGGTATAAGAGATTTGATTCCTTCATCATGAGCCTTGGATATAGCAAACTGAATGCAGACCCTTCTGCATATTTCAAGAGGTTTAAGAAAGATGATTTTATAGTCTTGTTGTTGTATGTAGTCATATCAAAGAATTGAAGGCATAGTTGGTTAGGGAATTTGAAATGAAGGACTTGGGACTAGCAAACAAGATTCTAAGGATGCAAATTCACCAAGATAGAAATAATAGGAATATTTGGCTTCCTCAGAGGAATTATTTGAACAAGTTATTGTAGCAATTCAACATGCAAGATTGTATGTCAATTTATACCCCTTGATTGAGCCCAAGTTTATCATCTAAATTGACAACACTTTCATGGCCTTTACTATACTTTTTGACTCCTAATTCTTGATTTTGTGCTGAAATTAATCCTTGAGTGTGCACTTTTATTTTATGCAATTTGATAGTAAAAATCATCACAATTGGTATTAGTTGCATTTCTTAAGTTTTCTAAGAATAATTGATACTGCAAATTGCTATTTTTAATTGTAGGATCCTCAAAGAGAAGGGAGTCAACGTGCTGAATTGAAGTCAATAGGAGATCATAGCCTTCGGGAAAAGTTCGTCGCAGTGAAGAACGAAGAATTAAGCGAAACTTTCAGGAAAAGTTTGCCGCGGCGAAGATTAATTCTCTCGACTTGGTGAAGAATCCAGAAAACATGCAACACCATGGTGGGCTTGCCTGTCTCCGCGAAACGTTGAAAACCCGAACATATTTGGGAAAATCTCTCACTTTTTCGACCTGACCTGCAACCCAACATTTAAAAACATGCCAAATTAGGTTATGCAGACAACAATTTACAGATATTCATTACAAGAGAGAGCCGACACTTTGACACACATAAACTTCATCTCTCACGCTCGACCTTCATCCATTACCCTTTTTTCACTTCTCATCGTCACTCTCATCATTTGGTTGCTACTGCCATGGATGCTGTCGGTGTATCTACAGTTGTGAGTGCTCCCAGAGTGATGCTTAGCTAAGCACCATTTCCTCTTGAAGATGTAGCGATGGCTTGAGTTCGATGGGCTTCAAAAGGGAGTAGTTTTACATTG
>JAOQMP010000210.1:11592894-11603759 GCA_027563575.1 Erythroxylum pedicellare
AATTTTCAAGAATGGTTTTCAAGATATATATCAAGTATATGAAAAGCAAGCTTTCGAAAAAGTGTCATTTTAGGCAACAAGTCTACAAGTCATGAATTATGTGTTATGTGGGATTGTAGTCGTCCCCTAAGTTTCATCACGTGCACGTTGACCAAGTTAAAGGCTTCTCCCGCCTGCTCGCTAGTGGCATGGAGCTCCTTCATGGACTTCCCTAAGTTCACGGCTACACAAGACCCTAATGGGAATTGTGTAGTACGTTCTATTTTGGATCCACCCAAACCATTCTGATGTGCTTATATGCTCATGTTATGTTAGAAAGTTTGATGCATTCAATATTTTATGACTTGTGGATTTTGGCTGAAAGCCTAAGAAGCATTTGTTCTATAAACTCAATGTAAATTTCCTATGACAAGAAAAATGGTTTCAAAAGTTTTGCTTATCTTTTTGTTATAAACTGTTACCCACTAGCTTTCAAGCTCACCCCTTTTTACCCCATCTTCAAGTGATAGCTAAGAGATCAAGTGACTAAGAGCCTAAGGGAAATTCACCAAATTTTCTTAATTTGGAGTTTGAGTTGGTTTTAGGAATGCACAATGTTATAATTGTGTACCAAGTTTATTTGTTTAAGAAATGTTGTAAATTTGAGACTTTGATATGATGTTGTAATGTGGATTAGAGTTCCATCAAAGATTTGTAAAAACTTTATTCTTTTGAGGTTAAGGAAATATGAATTGTGTATGGATGATATTGAGCTGATTATCAGCTTTAATAGATGGTTTTGAGCATAAATTGTGTGTGTGTGTATATATATATACATACGAACGCCTAAGTGAGAGTCATGGGAAGGCAAGACAAGAATTATGATTAATCAAATATAGTTAGATGTGATGAGACAAATAAGTTAAGATTTGAGAGTTTAATGAAGTCAATTTGGTAATTAAATGGTTAAGCTCAGGACATTCCAAGTTTGCACTGTGCAAAATTAGGGTAAATTTTATATTATGATTTAAAGGGAAAATTTTGGATTGATTTAGGCTAAATTAGACCAAGTTGTCTTCTATAAAGTTGTATGTCTTTCTTTTAGCTTTCCAACGGTATATAGTATGGAATTTTTAAACCTCTGGATTGAAAGTTATGGTCCTTAGAAAGGGAAATGCTTAGGAGTATAAAGATGTATAGTCTGTAAAGAAGCATTTTCTATGATGACATCACATCGTCTGTGATGATGTCATATCGTCTATAGAGTTGTATCGTCTGTAATGACGTCACATCTTCTATGATGACATCATATCATCTATAGAGTTGTATCGTTTGTAAAGACACTTCGTTTTAAGAGTTGCATCGTCTTGAGTTGACTTTGCTTCGTCTTAAGTTAACCCCGCTTCATCTTAAGAGTTGCATCTTCTTAAGTTTACTTTGCTTCATCTTAAGTTGACTCGAGTTTCATCTGTCTTTTGCTTTATCTATATTTTGTTTCGTCTGTCTTTTTATTTCGTCTACCCTTTTAGCTTCGTCTGCTTTTCACTTCATCTGCTTTCTGCTTTGTCTTCTTTCTGAGTTGTCTGACTTTTGTTTCTTCTGCTCTTTGGCTTCGTTTACCCTTTTTGCTTCGTCTACCTTCTTATTTCGTCTACTTTCTGTTTCGTCTTCTTTTTGCTTCATCTGCCTTATTATTTCATCTGCTTTCTGCTTCGTCTGCTTTTCACTTCATCTGCTTTCTGCTTTGTCTTCTTTCTGAGTTGTCTGACTTTTTTTTCTTCTGCTCTTTGGCTTCGTCTTCCCTTTTTGCTTCGTTTACCTTCTTGTTTCGTCTACTTTCTGTTTCATCTTCTTTTTGCTTCATTTGCCTTCTTATTTCATCTGCTTTCTGCTTCGTCTGCTTTTTGCTTCGTCTACCTTCTTATTTCATCTGCTTTCTGCTTCATCTGCTTTTTGCTTCGTCTGCCTTCTTGTTTCGTCTGCTTTCTGCTTCGTCTGTTTTTTACTTTGTCTACCTTCTTGTTTCGTCTACTTTGTGTTTCGTCTGATTTTTGCTTATTCTACCTTCTTATTTTGTCTGATTTCTGCTTCGTCTACTTTTTGCTTCGTCTGTTTTCTACTTATGTGACCTAAACTTCTTCTTCTGTACACTATTCATTTGATACTATAATCTGCTCAATTTTTGTCCCTTCAGATGATAGAATTTGTCTTCAAGTTCTTTATGAAAATTGCAGATCTTGAAGTCCTCTTTCGAACCCTCTCAGAATGACTCTAATTTGAAAACCCTAGAGCATGTTATGCCTTTTGTCCCAAGGTAGGTGCAATATGATTGAGGTCAAAACTGTTGGACCCCAAAAATTTTCTTAGAAGATTTGAAGTAGTAAATGAGAAGTGTGGATAGATTCATGTTTTGCTTTGGTGTTTTGGTAGATGAGAGATTATGAAATGGGAAGAATTTGAGTGAAAGTGAAGTTGAAATTGTGTAGTAAGTTGATAAAGAATATGTATACATGTGTATGTTATGTTATTGGTGTTCATGATTAATCATGAATTATAATTTCTTTGTGGATGATATTGAGTTGAGAATGAGGAGTAAATGAAGTAGAAAATATGATTCTAGTATGAGATGTGTTAAGGAAAGATTTGGAGACAAAAATTGGTAGTTGATCTGGAAAGTTGTAGTAACTTATTTTTTCTAGCTTTCCAACGATATATAGTATAGAAATTTTGGACCTCTGGATTGAAAGTTATAGTCCTTAGAAAAGGAAATGCTTAGGAGTATAAAGACGTATCGTCTGTGATGACGTCTTTCTTTTTAGGAGATGTATCGTCTATAAAGATGTATCATCTATAAAGACGCTTCGTCTTAAGTTAACCCTGCATCGTCTTAAGAGTTGCATCGTCCTAAGTTAACTTGGGTTTCGTCTGTCTTTGCTTCGTCTATATTTCGCTTCGCCTTCTCTTTTTTTTATTTGCTTTGATTCGTCTGCTTTGCTTCGTCTATATTTCACTTCGTCTGCTCTTTGTTTCATCTGCTTTGATTCGTCTGCTTTGTTTCGGCTACTCTTTGTTTCGTCTGCTCTAATTTGCCTGCTTTACTTTGTCTATATTTTGCGTCGTCTACTCTTTGTTCTGTCTGCTTTTATTCGTCTGTTTTGCTTCATCTATATTTCGCTTCGTCTGTTCTTTAGTTCATCTGTTTTACTTCGTCTATATTTTTCTTCGTCTGTTCTTTGTTTCATTTTCTTCGATTTGTCTTCTTTGCTTCGTCTGCTTCACTTCATCTGCTTTTTCAATTCATCTGTTGTTTGATTGGTTTCATCTAATCCGATTGTCTAGTCCATTTTGACCCTTCAGACGATTGAAGTTATCTTTTAGATCTTCATGAAAGTTGTAGATCTTGAAGCCCTTTTTTAGGCAATCCAAAGAACAATTTGATTCGCCATCTATAAAGAGAGTTAAGCTATTTATCCCGAGATAAGTTCAATATGTTTGGGGATAAAACCTTTGTTTGATTCTTTCCGTCATAACTTTGTTATCCAACCTCCAAATGAAGTGATTCTTGAAACGACAGTTTCTTAATGCAATTTGTGCCTCTATAGAATTTGATAGCATTTAATATTGATTTGAGAAAGATTAATTGAATCGAAGTAAAGGTATCGGTTGGAAGAGTATGAATGGGAGGAATTTAAGTATAATGTATTGTGTCAATATAAGAACAATTCGAAAATGTTTGGGGCAATACTATTGGAGTTCTGAACAAAATGGATTGATTTTGGTGTCCTTAGAAACTTAAGACAAGGGAGAACATTTTTCTAGAAGAAAGAATTATGTCAGAATGTCCAAGCATATTGTTGGTAAGATACTTAAGCATAAAAAGACATAAGACAAAAATGGAAGCGCAAATGGGACATTTCTCACTCATCAAGAATATAATTGGAAGAAAAAGTGTTGTATGGCATTCTAGAGGAAGCTAGATGCATGGAAGAGAAATCAGAAATAGAAAGAAGAGAGATTTAGGTGGTTGAGAGAGAAGAAGAGAGTTGAGCTAATGTCTTTTCATTTCCTAGCTTTTGAGAAAGATTTTGAAGTAGTTCAAAAAGAGAAAAGTGTAGAGGAAGAGAAGAGCTTCCCTTTGAGTTAAAGATCCCTTCATTTGGTGAAGAATGAAGGGAATCAAGGGAATTCTACCCAAGTGTAAGGGGAAAGACAACCTTGACTTGCATTTTTGCAAGCAAATGAGGTAGGTTATATATTTATGGTTATTATGTAAATGGGCAAATTCTTCCCTATATGTGTATGTGGAAAATTGTTTTGGTTGGAAATTGACTTGGTTGTAAATCTTGATTTTCTTGAAATTGATTTACTTGAAATTGCTAAATTGTGAATTACTATGATGTGTTTTATATTATACATTGAAAGATGTATGACATTGTGACATAATTAAATTGTGATTTTGATCATGTTATGCCTTGTCATGGCATTTTGTATAAATGAAAAGAAAGGAAAGAGTATGAAAAGTATGAAAGCATTCGATAAAATGATTTGAGCATGATTATATACTTTTGTTTGGGTGAGAGAGGAATCGTTTCGTAGTCACATGCACATCAACGTAAAACCTTCTCCCAGCTGTCTGCTTGTGACACACAAAATCCAAAAAGTGGATTCGTTTTGATCACAGAGTAAACCTCGGTTTCTCTATTTTGTTTCACGGCCCCCTCAAGTCAATTGTTTATGCATTTGCATTTTGATTTTTCAAGTTATGATGCAAGATTTTGTGTTATGCTTTGATGATTAATTACACTTGACATGTTCTAAGTGATGATATGTTGAACTGTGAGTTGTGAATTTGAATAGTGAATGATTGAAATTGCTAGCCAAATGAGATATAGACGTATATGAATATATGAAATATATGTATGTTTGATTGTGTGGCTCGTTGCCAATGGCTATAAATATATTAGCTCCTGAGCTATGTAGCTCACCCCACAATTCCCTCCTTATGTGCAGAAAGAGAAGATTAGCGATCCTTGCATGACATCGGGACTCCAAGATAGATAAAGACTTTTGTAATGAAGTTAGTTCAGGAATTTTTGTATTTTAGAATCATATCCAGCATAAGCATTCGATTGTATCATATGTAACTTTTGTATTTTTGTATTTTGTATAAGCTTGTATAAACTCTGTTTGGGTTCATTAATGAAATATGATTGAGATTTGCTTGTGATTTCTCAAAATTTGGGATGTTGATGTTTGCCTATTGTGGGCACGCAACCCTTATGGGTCGACGGACTTTGTAATGTCTCCAAATATTTGGATTCTGAAAATGGGATCCAACACTGCTGCTGCTTCTGGACACTTCAATGTCAGGACTTCGATCCCTTCTATTTAGTGATGCTAATCATGGTATCTTCTGTATAAGTCCCATTACCCACTTATGTTCATGGATTTACAGCTTAACTCATTTTTTACTTTTATCTCTAATAAGTTTTGATCGAAAACAAACCATATTTTTGATCTGATGGGTTAACACCTTATTCTACAAATTTGTTATGTATTTCTTTTTGTTCTATTCTTCTATTGAAATGTTTGACTTAAACATGCAAAGTGTTTTCTTTAATAAATCTTATTATGTTCTAAATTTTAGTATGTTGAGATGCTTTTGTATAACATGATTCAGTACCTGTCATGGTTAGACTTAGTTTAGTTATTACTCACTAAGCTATATGCTTAACACGGTGGATTGGTCCCGTGTAGGTTTAGAGAGAAGGACTTAAAGACTGGGACAACTCAACTGCAATGGCCAAAGTAGTCTGAGTTGTTATTACGAAAAAAATTGTATTTTTGAGTTTTGATTTTTGGTTTGTATCTGATGTATTTTTGTATTTAAATTTTTAAAAAGGTTTGTAACAATCATAATACAGGTTGGTTTCTGAACTTATGATATGTAATGTGTAGCACCCCACTCCCACAAGACATGTACCGAACATTATAAGTGATATTCGAGTTCGAGCCCTGCGAGGGTGGCATGCTAGAGAACTCAGTCAATCAAATCTCATTATAAAAATCTTTTTCTTTTCTTTTAAAAAAATACACACTTTTGCGAAAAATCAATAATCAATTCGAGCCCGTTTCGATCATAAACTTTTTCAATCACATCTATAATAATTGCACTCAAAATCAATTTCATTTACAACCCTTTCTAATTTGGAAAGTTATTACAAAATAGATTTGATCAATAAACATGATACAAAAATCTCAGAATACATTCTTTCATATAAAAAATTAATGAAATTAATTATTCAGATGCCAACTGATCCCGACCTCTATCTCTCACTTGTATGCAGTAGGTATACTCCCGTTTGCCTAATGGAGTATTCTTTTGATCCCTGAAAAATATTTGCAAATTTTTCATGAGTTTTGCGAACTCAATGATGTAACCATCATCGATAGTTCACTCAATTCATGCAACACATCATTTCACATAACACATATTCACATTTTCACATAATTGATTTCGTGTCACATTTTCACTTAAGCATAAGCAATTTTACATTTCAAACAATCAAACATACTTAAACAAATGCCTATGGAATGCTCATGAGACTCTTTTCTAATTGTTACGTTGTTGTGAACGAGTGCCTAAACTGTCTCATATCTATTTTGGATACCGGGCTCATTGATAAACTGTCCCGTATTCATTTTAGGTACCAGGTTCATTGACCGTCCCTTATCCGATGGGGATACATGACTCATTTTATATAGTTAGCCTTGGGCTCTTAATCACTTTCTAAGCTTGAGGCTCTTTTTCACACTTTGAGCTTTAAGCTCTAATAGGTGGCTACTCTAGTCACAACTTCCATTATCTGATTATGCATTCATGTATGGAATGCATCTATCACAATCAATCATATTATAAAGCACATAATTCTGCACAATCACATATAAGCAGCAATTCAATATCTCAATCCAATATCACAGTCATCAGACCTTCATTATCCGGAATCAACAATCAAGCCACATTCATTTAATCATTTCAAAATAGAATTTAAGCGAACAAGTAATTAAATGAGACCGTCTAGGTTACTCACAACATGCTCCAAATTACCAGTAGCTTCAATGATCTGGAAACATTTGAATGCACACGTTTATCCCGTATATCAAAATTATGCGATATACACAGTGCACACACATATTAATATTTGCACAATTATAAGCATTCATTTATACAAACACGTGTATATGGAATATGTACAATTTATGTTCCATTGACTTTCAGGTATATTGTTCTTAATCATTTAGACAATAAAAATGAAGTAATTTAGTAACACTTTCTATTTGAAAATTGTCCTTCTATCTCAAAAGTTTCTAATGACACCAAAATCATTCAATTTGGTTTAGTAGTGTAAAAGTGACACTCCAAATATTTTCAGACTGCTTTTATTTTGAGACAGTGCCCTATACTCGACTTCCTCTAAGAAATTGAAATTCTTAGAGTAAAAATTAGAACCATATTTCTCTTGAAAATTATATCCTTATGTCTATAGTTTAGTCCAAATCAAGAATCAGTCAATTTGGATAACTATAGAAAAAGATATGCCCAAAATACTGAACCATATTTAGTCTAGAGAGGAATTTTCGAGAAATTTTCACCTGTAGTTGGCCGCGGTGAAGTTTACCCAAAAGAAATCCTCACTAAATCCTTCAAGTTCACCATGGCGAAGCAAGGAGTTTGCCACGGTGAACTTTCACAGACGTAAACCTAGTTTTTTTCAACTTCAGATTAGATTTTGAAATTCTTCCAAATAGAATTTGAATTCGACTTCTCTATAAAAAAAGGTAGCTATATGTCTCTATTTTAATAAAATTTAAGAATAATCTCATTTCGATAACTAGAGAAAAATTTATAGGTAGAAGACTAAGGCATATTCAATGGACATTTTCCAACCAACCACCTTCAAATTTTCCAGATTTTACATCTAACATATCTTTTACAAAGATCACAATTTTCTACTTCATTCACTCCCCATTCTCAACTCCATTTCAAATCCAAAACATTCACCAAAAAAGCATGATCCAAATTGATCATTAACCAAAAAATAGGACATAAAAATTTATCCATTCATTATTGATTTTCTGCACTCATCCTAACCTCATGAAGAAGATCATTTAACCTAAAAACATCCCTATAACAAATCAATGGTCATTAAGGATCATTCACAATTACAAAAACAAGAAATATACAAAGATATTTTTTCACCATCCACGTCACACACATTCAACTCACAAAATCAAGTCATCAATCCCACATTTCTCATCATTTTAGTTTCATTTTAACAATACCCATAGCATTTAAAGCACAACTCACTTGGTTTCACTTCAAATTCTTCAAAAACAACACTATCCCTAGCTCCCAAGCATCACACATTCATCATATTCTTGAAGGAGGTAAGGATAAGTTTTCTTGTGGTAATGAGCAAGAAGATAGCAAATATGTTAGTGGCAAATGAAGGAAAGTGTGATCTTCAAAGTTGAGGTGATAGAGATTGAAGAAAACAAAAATGGTGAAGAAGCAGAAGAGAACCACGAAGAGGAAGATAGGGAGAGCAAAACAAACACCAAATGCACTTTTAAATGAAAAGCAACGTGGAAGGCAACAAAAGGGGCTTTAAAAACATAGTGGACTTAAGACATTGTTTGGCAAGTGACATGTCCAATTCTTATAACCTAAATCTAATTTCTATTATAATTGTCTCCTAATTTTCACTGGCACTTGTGAATAAATCCTAAAGTCACTTATCAAAATTTCCATTGCCATTGGACAGTAATTTCTACTACCATTTATTAATAGTTTGCCCACTTGGCAATTTTCCTAGTCCAAGGAAAATACCCAACAATTTTCTGAAAATTTTTTCCTAAAACTTTAAAAATTCTAAATCAACAAATACAACCTCCCAACCAATTTTCAACACATAAAAACCACAATTCTCAATATAAATCACATTTAGAAATAATTATACCTGGAATGTCCATAAATGCATGTACAATCATTTTCATATGCAAAACTTCACTATCCATGTGTATGTGCATGTCATATTATTCATGAACATGAAATGTATTTCTAATCTCTCATTAATCACTCATATTTACTATTCTAGCCTCCTTGTAAGTAATGGGATGTTACAACTCTCTCCTCCTTAAAAGAAATTTCATCTTTAAAATCCTTACTTGTTTGCTCGAACAGGTGGGGATATTATCTCCTCATATGATCCTCCGTCTCCCATAATGCTTCCTCAGTTGAGTGGTTCCTTTAAAGGACTTTCACCAATGGAATAACTCTATACCTCAACTGCTTGATCTGCAATCCCATAATCTTGATTG
This sequence comes from Erythroxylum pedicellare, assembly GCA_027563575.1. Lineage (NCBI taxonomy): Eukaryota > Viridiplantae > Streptophyta > Magnoliopsida > Malpighiales > Erythroxylaceae > Erythroxylum > Erythroxylum pedicellare. The sequence continues at coordinate 11,602,255 of JAOQMP010000210.1, forward strand.
GCTCCTCAATATAACTTAAGTTACTAGCAACTTCAATCTCCTGAGCCGGTATCAAATGTGTCGGATCCGATCGGTATCTTCGGAGCATACTCACATGAAACACATTATACAATTGAGACATCTCATTCGGTAAATTCAACTTATAGGCTAAAGGTCCTATCCTCTCGATAATTTCATAAGGAACAATGGACCGAGGGCTCAACTTACCCTTTTTATCGAATCTCAAAACTCTTCTCCAAGGTGACACTCTTAGGAACACATTGTCTCCCACATTGTACTTCATATCACATCGGTGTTGATCCACATAACTCTTCTATCTATCTTGAGCCGCTTTAATTCAGCTTCAAATTAACTTCACCTTATCCATTGTATCTTCTATCAACTCTGGCCCTTCGACCATTCTCAATCCCTCTTTATCCCAATATCATGGAGACCAACACTTTCTGCCATATAATGCCTCATACTATGCCATTCCGATACTACTGTGATAATGATTGTTGTATGCAAATTCTATTAGTGCTATATACTAATTCCAAGCTCCTTGAAACTCCAATACATAAGCTCTGAAAATATCCTCAATAGTCTTGATTGTCCTCTCACTCTATCCATCTGTCTGAGGATGAAATGTTGTACTGAAATTCAACTTAGTACCTATAGCAAACTGCAAGTTCTTCCAAAACCTCGAAGTAAATCTGGGATCCCTGACTGACACTATAGACACTGGAACCCCATACAGTCTCACCACCTTATTCACATATCTCCAGGCCAACTGATCAAGTGAGTTATTCTCTCTCACTGGTAAGAAGTGGGCTGACTTAGTCAATCGGTCCACTATAACCTATATTACATCATTCTGCCTCGGAATCTTAAGTAATCCCATAATAAAGTCTATCGTAATCCATTCCCATTTCCACTCCGGAATGGGAAACAAATGCAGCTTCCCTACTGGAACTTAGTGCTCAGTTTTAACTTACTGGCATGTCATACACCTAGATACATACTCCACCACTTGTTTTTTCATTCCGGGCCACGAGAAATGTTGCTTCAATGTGTTATACATCTTGGTAGTACCAGGATGCATAGCATATGGGCTCCCTCAAGAATCTGCTACCTTAGATCATCCACATTAGGCACACACATCCTCTATCTCAACCATAGTGTCTCATCCCTCAATTCAAACTTAGAATCTGGGCTCACCTTTTCTTTCTCCATAAGCTTCATCATATCAAGATCTTTGCCTTGGACTTTCCTGATTCTGTCATGCAGCATTGGTCTCAGGTTCAAAATGGCAATCAGTGCCTCATCTCGCTCCAAGCTCAACTCCATATTTAGAGCTCTCAAATGAATCAAATTAGGTAACCTCGATAACTGAATCTGAGTTACACTGATATTAGACTACCTGCTCAAAGCATCTGCCCCCAAATTAGGTTTCCCCGGGTGGTACTCAATAGTGCAGTCATAATCCTTCAATAACTCAATCCATCTCCTCTGCCTCAAGTTCAACT
>JAOQMP010000210.1:11610606-11626367 GCA_027563575.1 Erythroxylum pedicellare
GAATTGGATAAATTAAAACTTCTTTTAATTTATCTTTAATTCTCCAATCAAATAATTCATAATCATAAATCATGATTGACGTCCAGCAATATGTCATGATTGCCCAAATATCAGGAATGTCAAAGTAATTGAATTAACCTATCCATGCATGACTATAATGTATAATTTAATCTTTTCGTCATTTAATATTCTAACTGGACAAAGTATAGATACAATATCTACTCTTATCATCTAATCATATTCGTTCTTGCTAATTAGTAATTGATTTATAATTGAAATTTGAAAACTTCTTTTTAAATATCAATTCACCCTGACCAGAGAATTCTATAAATCATTACTAATCAAGCATAGTAGAATATGCTCTCTAATTACTTTAGAGTGACAAATCCTATATTAACTTACTCAATTATCTACATATGGTTCATACTGTATCTAATTACTATCGATTGAATTATCCTAGGACAATTCATAAGTAGCATCAAAACATAGTAATTCCCACACTAGATACCTTGGTAATCTCAAGTCTGAAGATTAATTATACAACCATCATTATGAGATAATCCATAGACACATAAGTAATATTCCATTTAGAATTCTCATAATCGGGTCAGTTCAGTGACTTATTCTCTAATAATCAGTCACACATTAATTTAAGTATCTCTATACTTTAATTTATGAGATCAATTTCTTTCTTCATAAGAGAGACACATAATATGTGCTAGTTTTACTATTTCAACAATATCCAATCTTGATGAAACTATAACTAGAAACATTTAGGAATAACACGTAGGTGTAAATTGAATCTCATAATTTTGATCTCATCATAATTTTAATTTTACATTAGTTATTCCAAGGATTTTATCTTTAGTATTAAAACATAAAATATTAATTAAATTAATACATAAAGATAAATAAAGCCTTTTCATTAATTCAAAATAATGATATATATTAATTTGCATCCAATTGATTGGTTGAAAGGGCATAAACTAACAGTTTAGCACCATAAGCCATAGGAGAATAGAGTAGCTCGACATGAGTGACTTGTGCCACACTATAAGAAACCAAAGTTTCCCTGTATTGTTCTGGTTCTGCCACATCCTAAATCTTGCAATGTTGAAAGTGTTTGGAGGCATGTTGAGACATTGGAAAATGTCCTCCCTATCTAAATTTGGTTGATAGTTAGGTATCTGATATTGTGGCTCTGCAGGTATATTCCATTGTCCTCTTATTAAGATGGATTTTACCTTCCCATTGATAGGGAAATCATTCCAGAGTTAAAGAGCTTGGGGATATCTAATTAGGGATCCTTTACCTGTCCAATTTTCAAAGCATAAGTAAGCCTTATCACCATTCCCAATCTTACAAAAGACCAAAGGTTCAAGCATAGGTCTAAGTTTCAATAGCTGGGTTAAGGGCCAGGAGAAGGAAGGTTTTATTGAAATAGACCAAATACTGGGACCTTTTAGAATATAGCCATGAAACCACTGAATCTAGAAAGATTTCTTTTCCAGAAGGATATTCCAAAGATTCTTGATTATTGCAGCTATATAAAGGAGGCTATTGGAATCAAACCTGGTCCCCCTTCTTCTTTTCTTTTACGAACTTTTTTCCAATTAAACTTAGCAAAATGACTGTTTGAATTAAGGTTTCCCCACAAGAATCTTTGGAATAGCTTCTTAATGGTTTTGGTAGCCCCTTTGGCTAGTGAAATGTTGGAGGACTAGTATCTATGTAAGGAATTCAGCACTTATTTGATAAGTTGCAATCTCCTTCCAAAAGAGAGCACCCGATTAGACCACATTGGCAATCTTTTCTGTATCTTATCAATCAAGGGTAAGCACTCAAAAAATTGAATGTTTTTGGTGGTGATGGGAAGGCCCAAATAGGACAATAGAGCTGGCTTTCTATTCATTCATGTTATTAAGGAGATTCTGCTTTCCATACCATTAGCCCTTGCTGTTAAAATATACTGACTTCTAGTAAAGTTAATCTCTAAGCCTGGGAGATCCTTGAATAAAGACAGGATTGACATGAGTAGTTCAACAGACTTGCCATATGCCTTGGAGAAAAGCAATATATCATCTGCAAAATATAAATTGATTAGCCCTTCTTGCATTTAGTATGAAATTTAGAAAACTTGTTATCACCCACTTTCTATTGGATTAGATGACTTAGGACTTCCATATAAATGATAAATAGATATGGAGAGATAGGGTCACCTTGTCTTAAACCTCTTACACTCTTGAAAGTATCAGTTGGAGTACTATTAACTAGAATGAAATAAGTAGGAGTGGTGATATAAGCCTCAACATAATTGACAAACTCCTTAGGTAACCCTAAGAGTGTTAGAGTTCGAAGGATAAAGTCCCATTCAATATGATTAAAAGCTTTCTTGAAGTCCAATTTTATGATACAATTTGGTGGGTTGTTCTTTCTTTGATACCTTTTCATCAACTCTTGAACAATGGAAATATTATCCCCAATTCTTTTACCATGTAAGAAAGCACTTTGGTTGTCAGAAATCAAAGAACCCAGAACTAACTTTAGCCTATTTGCTAAGATTTTAGAGATAATCTTATATAGGAAATTGGTACATGTGATGGGCCTAAAGTCATCTAAAGTAGTGGAACAAGAGGATTTAGGAATCAAGCATATGTGAGTTTTGTTGATCTCTTTCAGTAGAAATCCCCTAGAGAAGAATTCCAATACTGCTTTCTTAACCATAGGCCTAGTCTCTTGGCATGTCTTCTGAAAAAATAACCATTAAACTCATTAAGACTAGGAGATTTATTCAGATTCATTTGGAATAACACTTCTTCTATTTCTTTTTCTTGCACTGGTTTAATGAGAGCTATAGCTTGTTCCTAGAAGATCTTTTTATGCATGAAGGATTTGAGAGTGATAGAATTAGCTAGGTTCTGAGAAGGTCCATAGAAATTCTTGAAGTATCTCTAAGCTTTCTTTAGAAAGTCTTCTTGATTAGAAATTTCCTCTCCATTTTGTAACTTTAATGAGCAGATTCTGTTTGCATTTTTCCTGGGTAAGACCGAATTGAAAAAGAATTTTGAGCATCATTCACCATCTTTTAGAGAATTAACTTTGGCTTTTTTCTCCATTAACCTGTCATGATCCCTAGCTTTAGAAAGATAAGACATCAAAAGAGTCTTCTCGGTATTCAATAGGCTAGAATTGGTAGGATCCAAGTCAAGTTGATGCTAAACCATTTCCAATTCCTCCCTAGCTTTGTTAACTGCTTGCTAAGTGGAGGAAGACCTTGTGCTCATTAAAATTTTCATCTCTCTTTTGATAGCTTTAAGCTTTTGAAAACATGCATATTGGTATGTACCTACAATCGTATCCTCCATTCCCTTTTGTAGAGCCTTAAAAAATCCCTTATCATCAACTGATAGATTGTTAAACCTGAATGGGTCTCTTCAGTTTTGGTTATAAAAAAGGTTCGCAATTTGCATAGGCCTATGATCTGAGATAAGGGGTCTAGGAAGGAAGTTACACTATTCAGGAATTGAGTAATCCAATCCTTATTCACCATAGCACGATCAAGTTTTTTCCTTAAAGCCCATATTCCCATCTACTTGCTAGTCCAGGTATAAAAATGCCCCTGCAACTTTAGATCAAAGATTCCTAGTTGATCCTCACAGTCATTGAAGTTAGGAGAAAATTTTCTCAGGCTGAAATTACCTTCAGCTTCTATTCTGTATAATCTAGAATTGAAATCTCCATATAAAAGTCATGACCTATTGACCATATTCTAAAACTATATTAAACTTTCCCATAATAACTTCCTCTGAAAAATGTAATTGGACCTGTAAATAAAGGAGGCAAAGATGTCAACATTTACTTGAAGTAGTTTAAATTTTAGGTGGATGACTTGTATCTCTGTGACAATGGCCTGAACATCTACAAAAGTAGGATCATATCCAATAATGATTCTCCTATATCTATATGCTTAATGGTTGGAGACAAATTTCCAATTTGATCCCAGTTTGTTCAATAGTTTAAGGTTTTCATAAAAGATTTTAGTTCCAAAAAGAGCAAATATCCATGGCTTAGTTTCAAAAAGAGCAAATATCAAAAAGAGGTTTTTAGGGCAGTTGATCCCCCTCACATTCCATGCTAAGATCTTTATAAATCAAACAATGTTGTTTTTGGAGCCCTTCCTTTTACTCCTGTTAGATTTCCTTTTTGTGGCTATAAAAATTCTCCAATAGTAGGATCCTCCTCCTTATTATCTATAGCTAAGCCAAAAGTTTCCTTTTGATCGAACCCCTTAGTATTGTCATCAAGATTGGCTGGTAAATCATCCACCAAGTTTGCCTCATTTAAGTTATCTGCATTAACCTCTTTAGCTTTCTGTTCTATACTGTCTTCACTAAAGACTACTTCCCTAACAACATCTGTATTCACTACTTTCCCCATATCATCTGCCACCATTGATCTTTCCACATCACATTCTAGTTTATTTCCCTCTTGACAATTTTCAAGTGTAATATGGGGTTTGGTCTCCCCAATTTGACCTGCTTTTTTGTTTGTGAGTTCAACTCCCATCAATTCGTCATAATCGCCCCTAAGAAAAGTCTTTCCTGTAGGTATCCATTTTTACCTTGAGAAATAATGGACGACTTCCATTGGTATTGGACTGTCACATTATCCTCATAAAGAGAACCATCAAGCCCCAATCTCATAATAGAAATAGATTCCGATAAGTTGTTGGAAAGATCTGTATTAATAAAAATTTTGGCATACCCTAACCTCCTCCTATTTGTTGTATTATCATCCAAACATAGTGGTTTACTGAGAAAACTAGCTAACATGCTCAAACCCTTTGTTGTACAATATTTAAGAGGGGCATTAAAGAGATTTACCCATATTGGCATTGGTCTTTTTCCATTGCAGTCCATCTGAAATCCTAGCTGCCATGGCTACAAAAATAAAGGGAAGTTTACAACATACCATGACCCATCTTCTAATACCTTTAATGCTTATGATTTAAAGGAAATACTTATGTTATTGGAGCCTCCATAAATCCTTTCTTCTTCCAAACTGACTGAGCCTATCTTTGGATGATAGGAAAAGTGGGTCTCTTATACCAGAAAAACCCAATGAGGGAGTTTTCCCAAGATTTGAGTCCCTCCTGTATTGTTTTTAAATTCAGGGATACGATGTCTTAGGAGGGCAGTGATGCAGAGCAAGGTCTGCAAAACCACCCACCACTTGCTTCCAGATTCTCCTCTTTGTCGAAGGGATAGCAAGAGTTAGAGAGGGTAATGTAGTGGTTAATGTAAAAAAGAAGGAGGGTGCAGTTATTGTTTAAGTAGCAGCAAAAGATTGTAGGGCTTGAGTTGGGGTAAGCGAAGGATTCGTAGCTGCACTTGAGGATCAAGATACGGAAGAGGGTAAGGGTAAAGGAGGAAACTCCTCCCTGTCAATGGTTTGTTGTCTAGTGCAGAAGGATTATGCAAAGTTTGCATTATTGTGCAGTCTTTGTCAGAGGATAAAGTAGTTTAGGCAGGCAGGTTCTGAAAGAGGAAAAAAATGGAGGGCGAGAAAGTGGGTAGAAAATGGAATGGACTGAAATACCGTTACAGGATATCTGATTAGGTTACGGTAAATAGCCGATAGGGAATTTTGGAGGAAGGAATTTGTAGGAATGGATGAATAAAAGGTGGTGAAAAAAGTTGTTGGGAGGAGACTATCAGTTATGGAGGGAGGAGAAGCAAAGATAGAAGAGATGTGGGTTGGGTTGAATGCCAGAGGTTAAAGAGAGGACAGAGAACTTCTCTCTAACCCATTGTTATGACTTTTTGTTCATTGAGGTAAATGGGTGATAGGAAAGTTTGGAGCATTCAACCTAACCTATTGTAATAGTTGATCAACATTAGTTCTGCTCATTTCCACCTTGACTTTATAATATACTATATATTTCAACAATAACAATAATAATAACATCGACGACGATTTAGTAAAAATTCTGCTAAATGAAAATTTTGAGAAGATTCAGTGTACACATCCTTATCTCTAACTAGTAAAGAGATTGTTTCCGAATGACTGACAAGAAAAGAATAATTAATTAATTAAATTAAATAAAAATAATAATAAAAATAGTAATAAAAATAATAAGTAGGAAAATAATAATAAGTATACTAATAATATTAACAATAATACGCAGGAAAATCATAATAATAGTTATCACTTTACAAAATACTATATGCGACTAATTAAAAATTTTCATTATGGTCTCTTCTAATTGTAAAGGAAGTTGTTGATCATCAGGTTAAAATTTCATCATCCAAAAGAATGAGGTAGGCATGATGGGAGAGTGTGAAAAGAAGAGGTTGATTGATATGCATAAGACAAGAACAATTGGGAAAGAGAAGGGCTGAAATGGAAATACAATAAGTTGAGGAAAGGGAGTTAAATCACAATCTCTCCAACTTCCACTCCTAAATACCTACCAACTCTTTTAACAACAAAGTTGAAAGGGATTTACTAGTCATTCCAAGTCCAAAGTGGTTCCATTTATAAGTTCTTGTTGAGCTCCAAAATTAAATTGATTGAATGAAAATTAGTTGCAGATTTGCTCAAGAGATCATAAGTGAGAATCCAAACCCACTCTCCTTTTTTCTTTATCTCAATAGAAATTTATTGGTTACTTATTACTTTTCCTCTTTGTTCCTAATTAACTAATGATGAAGAGGGAGATTGAGTTGATTAATAAAGTGCTTATGGTGTGATGTGCATCGCAATGGGTATTGAAGTGGTCTTGGTTGATGAAATCCCTTTTCCACTGGTTATTACCCTAACCAAGTCCTTGTCTCTGCTTGGTCACTGTAAAACTTCAAAACTGATGCTCTTATATAATTGAATCACTAAGACTTAGTTAGCATGATTGTGCTCATTGATTAACAGGGATTACAGAAATATTGATACACTTCCTTCAGAAAAAGTTCATAGCAATAGGAGTGTACTTGGAACTAGAAATTGTAGGGAATTTGTAGTAGCAGAAGGGAAAAGCTAGAGATGAGCTTGGAAAAAATTATAATTTCTTTGAGGCTCTTATTGATGGTAAGGAAAGGATATATACTCAGAGCTAACGTGTACTATTCTTATTTATCTTGAATATTGCAGCACCTATAGAGACGAGAATAATGGTGATAAGGGAGATAAAAGGTTCCCAATATGGGGTGCAACTAGAGAGCACTATTAGGGACAGGTTAGCTACAGATGACAACTACGAAGAAGAGGAGGAAGAAGCCTTGTAGAAAGTTGTGGAATTCTTTCAGACGAAATATTTGAAGAAAAACTCCATCATTACTTTCCATTTTCAGCAACTTCTTCCATAGTTGAGCTAATTACTTGAATACCAATTTATTTGTTCACTAGTCTATCTAGTAACTAATTAAACAAATATTTGATATATGTTCACAAATGAAGGGAAAGAGGATCAAAGTTGAAGGTGGAGAATGCAAATGTGGTGGAGATGATAAAGAAATGGTATCTGGGAGGAACTAGGGGCGTTTCCCCTTCAGCCATAACTTCTCTGGCTAACTCCCTCTCTACTCAATTATATAAGTAAAAGATGATTGTTTAGTGATTTGGCTTCATCTATTTTTCATGCCTTGCCATCAATTTTCATTTACTTTATAAGTATGATTAAATTATGTCCAGTTTGATATTCAGTGATTATATTGATGACCTGTAACATGTATCATAAGCCTAATTACATGTCCCAGATTAAATGTAAAAGGAAAATAAATGAAGAAATGCAAAAGTACCTGATTTAGATTCCATGACTTCTAGTGAGCTTTCCGAGGCCTAATAAAGCATGAATCCACTGCCACCTTCACGAGATCCTCACTGGAATGCATTAAAGTCTTTCTATAGCTTTGTGTATATGTGAACCTTTGAATGGGTCAGAGTATCCTTATATTTACGATTGATTGAGGTCAATTTTCCTTCTAAACTTCGGTCCATTAATCCAGATCATTTATTAGGTTACTTTATTATCTTTTTCCAAATCAAATTACATAACTTAATCGAAAAGTTATTGAAAAATTGATAATTACAATTAATTGATGTCTGCTAAATGGGAAAATTTTTAACATTCTCTCCCTTTGATAATAATTAATTGCATTATTGTCTCAAGTTTAAAACTAGTTTAAATTTCGGTTAAGCCACACTACTGAATTGGTTGACTAGATTTAAAAATAAAACATTTGATCTAAAGTTAACGAAAGTTCCTCATTTTGTCTCGCAAAGTTTTTGATACCGAAATATTTCAAGCACATGTGACATGCGTGACACAGGTCCAATATAATCACGAATATCTAATACTTCACTAACATGAATGAGAAAATGAAGTGTGGCAAACTTAGATGATACCTTTATGATCTGATATGTATCATCTTTCTGTTTGTAGGCCTTGATTTCTCTAAATTTTATGCTAAACTGCATATGCTAAACTACATCAGAGAAATCTTGTTTTCTCTTACCAAATGCAAAACTGCATTAAAGAAAACTTTTATGTTCTCTAACTGATGCTAAACTGCATTAGAGAACTTTTATGTGATTAAAAGTTATATCCCCTTATGCCATGTTAAAATTGATGGATATACTTAATAGACTGTATGTGTCCTAATGACATATGCTCAAGGTTAATCTATATATATGCCCAATGACGACCTTTAAAATGCTTAAGATTGACACAAATTTTTATGTATGATAACACATAGTATTAAGGATAAACAATGATCATATTTAATGATAAACTACTGTACTATCATAATATATCAAAATTTATAAATGTACAAATGTATATGAAGCAAACATAATGATCCCTAACTAATAGTGTCTAAGGACGTCAAAACACCCACACTGTATACTTATATTTTAACCACAAGTGGACAAAGTCCTTTAGTTAAAGGATCGGCTAACCTTTCCTCATCCCTCAAATGCTCCATGTCAATGTCACCTTTTTGTATCAACTTCTTTACAGTTAACTATTTGACCTCCAAATGCTAAGACTCTATGATATTCTTATTGTTGTTTCTAAACAACACAGCAACAAGATTATCATAATATAACTGAATGGGTCTAGCTACGGAATTTGCCATAGACAACTCAAAAATCAAGTTTTTGAGCCAAACTGCCTATGAAGCAGCCCCATAGCATGCACTCTGCATACATGGTTGGGGAAGTCACCCATGTTTACATAACACTCTTCCATGACAATGTCCATCTACAAACTTAAAGTTATATGTTGATATGAACTTCCGATCTTTTAGACACATAGATAAAATTTGAATATGGATTCCTTAAAAGGTTTAGACTATTGACTTTTTTATATGTCAACATATAATCCTTCATTCCCTTTAAGTATCTCAATATACGTTTGACTGAATTGTAATACTCTATACCTAGGTTAGCCAGATATCGACCAACAGTCCAACAGTAAATGCAATATCCAGTCTAGTACACACCTGGTCATACACGAGGCTATCAACCGTACTAGAATCAGGAGCATTCCTTATTACTTTATTCTTTAGATACTGTGCCAAAGATAATCTCTCACTATGAGAGATTGGTGTTACAACAGGGTTACAGTTAACCCTATTAAACCTTTGTAGTACATGCTCAATATATGCACGTTACGAGAGGCCTAATTAATATTGAGATCTATACTGATGAATCTGAATACCTAGGACAAAAGATGCTTCACTAAGGTTTTTCATGTAAAAATGTTTGGCCAAAAGTTGTTTAACCTCATGCAACATGGTCAAGTCGTTCGATGTGAGTAATACATCATCCACATGCAATAATAGGAAGATAACTTTGCTCCCCCTGACCTTGTAGTACAAGCATCTTTTAACTTTATTTTCTTTGTAGCCAAAAGAGGTCAAAAGTTCATCAAATATAAGATACCACTTTCGGAAGGTTTAATGTAAACCATATATTGATTTGTTTAATGTACAAACCATGTCAGTTTTATCTGAATCTTGAAATCCTTCAGGTTGTACCATATAGACCTCTTCATAAAGATCTTTATTTAGGAAAGTAGTTTTGATAACCAAATGATGTAACTCTATATCATCATGAGTGACAATTGTCATAATCACTCAAAATTTATCCTTTTAGGATATGAGAGAGAAGGTAAAATTAAATTCAAACCTTTCTCTCTAAGTGAAACCTCTGGTAATTGAGCTAGCAGTAAACTACCGAACTTTATCCTGAGTCCTTTGGTCTTTCAAATTCATTTACAACTGACGGGTTTATAATTATGTGACAAATCAACCAATTACCATATCTCATTATGCTTCATGGATTGCATTTGATCATTCATTACATCCCACTACAAATCTGCATTGGGTTCAAAAGCAACTTCTGTAAAAATAACTGGATCCACAACATGTCTAACATTATGGTCCTATTCATAAAATAGATTATGTAATCAGATGGGATAATATGTCTTCTCACTCTAGTGGATCTACGCAATTGCATTGGTTCTTATACCCCAGCACATCTGCTTAAACAGCTATAGGTTCTTGTTCCTGCATAGGCATGGTACTCAGATATAGATCTACTAGATTTGATTGTGTAAGTGATAGATACATATTAACTTAGTTGTTTTTTATTCCACTATTCTTACTAAATAGAAATGAACAGAACGAGCACCCAATTTACTTTCATAAGGATTATATAACCTTAGTAAGGCAACCCTATATATGAATGTTCGCAAGGTTGGGTTTCCACCCTTCTAGATGATTAGGTAGATTATTCCTCTTCTGCATTGACTTCATTATGTCCTTTAAGGTGCGGTTACACCTTTTGGCAACACATCATTTTGCTCAGGGCTATTCAGCATAGTGAACTAAGCCACTATTCCAACCAATGTTATATATCCGACAAAAGGACCTTTTGATATCCTGAAACATCATGTTTGTCATAATACTCTCCTCCACGATCAAATCTGACTACTTGATAGATTTATCCAAATGTTGCTCAACCTTTAGTCTTAGAGATCTTGAACCCATCAAGAACTTTAGACTTTCCTTAAGTAAGAACACATAAACTATAACGAGAATAATCATCAACAAATGTCAGAAAATTCCTAAAATTGCACAATGTAACTGTATAAGGTCTACTTATATCTATATGCATTAGACCCAATAAGTTAAAAGCATAAGTTAACCCCTTTTACCTTATTATAGTCAACTTACTCCTGTAACAGTCAACACATGTTTCTGGATCACAAAATCCAAAGTTGTGAGAATGTTTTCCTTAACCAATCTTTTAACCCTAGCTCTAGAAATGTGGCTTAACCTTTATGCCACAATATGTATGAATTATCTTTTATCAGGGCTCTCCTTCATGATTTGTTCACCAAGATACGAAGAAGCATATATCTAATTCAAGGCATGACACATTTTATATAAATCATATGACAAGAAAGTTGTACCAATATGTTTTGTATTAATCAACAAATGCACAACAGAAGTATTAATTATAAAATGATAACTATCTTTGTCTAAAATTATATACAAAGATCAAATATAAAATGTGTCACGTAAAACCAAAATGAACCTTGCATCAAGGTTTAAAACATATATCCCTTATAGATATCACGTCCGCTTCTTCATTGTTGTTAACCATCAGTTTCTCCTTCTCTTTAATTGGCTCTATCATAAATATGAAACCTTGTATTATGAAGGCAACTCAATTAGATGCTCCACCATCTAATCACCAAAGGTTGGATATGGCTATAACATAATTAGATTTATGAATTGAGAAGCCAAAGAGTTACCTAATGGTTTCATTCTTTCCTTCTAGGCCTCATGCTGCTGGCTTCTTTATGTTCGCAGGACTTTTACTAGCACTGGATTGACCAACATCAACATATGGAGAAGATTTAGACTTTCTATCTTTGAACTTAGTAGGCTTTAACTTTGCCTTCCCTTTAATTGCTTGGAGGGCTGTAGGAGGAGCAATCTTTAGTTTCTCCTCCTCAGCAACACAATGGGCAATCAAAGCAATGAAGTCTCATTCCTTATCTAATAAGTAATATGTCATCATCAGATTACTAAACTCTGGAGGGAGTATGTTTAGAGTTTAGTAAACTATGAAGATATTAGGAAGAGGAATATTCATCATCTTCAGTCTATTGTGTAGATGGATCATTCTTGATATGTACTCCATCACTCCCATTTCTCCAGTATATCTCATAGAGAATAATTCTTTCATCAAGGTACTTATCTCAGCATTAGATGAGACCATGTATCTCTAGGAGATATTATCAAGAAACTCCTTCGCTATGTCTGTGTCTGGAAGTCCACTTAGTAGATGGTCATGTATAGATCTCTTAATGGTCATCCAATACTTTTTGTTCAACCGATCCTAAGATGCACAGGCTACCTTATGAGCTCTCGAGTTTTTGGATGTAGGTGGAGATGACCTATCTGGATGTATAGCCATATCAATTTCAGTCATCTCTATAGCATTCAATACATCTTTTGTCCACTTCTTCATATTGAAACTAGTCAAGTTTCAATATTAACGCTGTGATTGTTAACTGAAAAGGTGACTACAAAATGACAATATAAAGATTAGCACAAATAGAAGATAGCAGCGATACTCAAAGCTATTAAATAGTATCTGTATCGAGAGTCCAGTCACACATATTATGAAATACCTATGGGATGAATACATAATAAATACAACTAGACCTCCACATAAAAGTGATCAGAGTACACACAATCAACTCTCATGACACTACTACCTGTAGGCGAATAGATCATTTAAGCAACAACTTTCCTCTATCTTATGCCTTTATGCACATCTCAAAATCTCATATAAGGCTAACAATTGTGGGAAGAATAACGAAACATGAGACTAGAGACATCCCCAAACATACAAGCAGAACAAATTAAAATGCTGACTCAAAAGGTCACTGTAGTGACTACATTCTCATCAATACTCGAAAAGTACATAAACATAAGAGATACATCCTTACGTTATCTTCACATTATTTATGGGAATACAGTATATATTTGAGACTTTTGAAGCGAATATTCTCAATCTGAGTGACTATCATGCTATTTTGAACACTGAACATATGGCCTGAGATATGAAAACCTGGACTATCTCCCTCATATGAAGTCCGAAGCATGAAAATTCACTTAAAACCGACTTTAGAATGCCTTTTTTTTTTGGAGTCAAAACTTTAATTTATTACTCATATAATAAATCCAGAAAATTAAAAAAAATTGACTTTATAAATTCTCTTGACCCAGAAACTGACTCAAAACTAACATTGTAAAAAACTCACCTTTTTGTCCATAGTGTTAGCAAATGATGTCAATGTGCGCATCAGCGTTCGCATGCTCGTGAAGGGCATATGTTAACTATATGCCGACATCTGACGCATTTCATAAGGACATCAGCACTCGCGTGCTCATGAAGGGCATATGTTGACCATATGCCCGCGTCAGACACACCAGGATGTGTGGCACATATGTGTCGAGACGAGCAAAAGTGATCACAGACACTAATGCATATGAAATTTGGCGACTCATGTGCCACGTGTCTGGCAAATGTGACCCGCTAGATGCTACCGCTTCACCGCGGCACAATGTAGTGACGGGTGCGTGTGGTATAAGTGCCAAATGTTGTCGCTCCTCTCGTTGAAAATGACAAAATTTTGGCAAGTTTCGGGTCAAATTTTCGCGCTCCCAAGCTCGTTTTTACCCTGTTTTTCAAGACTTACACATGTATACCACTTTCATGTAACAATAAGCAAGAAAAAATTGAAAAAAAAATCATTCTCCAAGAACCTTATAGAGAAAAACTGAAAAATCTTAGTTTTTAACTACCCGATCACTTAATTGCTCTGACATCACGTGTAACAAGTATCATAAGTCTTAGTACAAATCCCCGATCAATCGTGAAAGGGAAATAAACGAAGAAATGCTAAAAATACCTCATTTTTATTTCATGACTTCAAACAAACTTTTCGAGGCCAAATCGAACACGAATCCACTGCTACCTTTAAGAGATCTACTCACCGAAACGGGTTAAAACCATTTTGTAGCTTTCTGTATACGTAAATCTTTGAATAGGTCAAAATATCCTTATATTTAAGATTTGCTATAACAACTACAAGAGACCTTAACCTTCTTCATATAGCATCTATATCGGGCCTCCTCATCAAAAGTTCTATGAGTCTGGTCTATACTGATTGAGATCTATTTTCTTCCTAGACTTTGGCCCATTAATTCGGATTATTTATTGAGTTACTTTATTATCTTTATTCAGATTAAATTAAGTAACTTGACCGATAAGTTATTAAAAAATCGAAAAATTACAATTAATTGTTGTATTTCTAACATGACCCTCATAACAATAACATTATAAAATTATTAATCGTCAATGGGAAGTGAAATGGGGTGGGTAAGAAGTCGTCATCGTCATGTTCTATAAACAATGGGAAAACCAGAGCAGCTGTGGTGGTGATCTAGTCGTTTACCTCTCTTAAAGCAACTACTTCGGCTGGCAGTGCCATATCAGACCATAAATCGCGTCAAAACTTGTAGTTATTGGCTCTTTATCTTGTTTAGTTTCCGAGGACCCATGGAAAGGGAGAGTTTCTCTAATTAAGTAAACCACATTTGTTAATTTAATCCCATGTAAATCCCGTATTGATATTCCAAGCCAATCCATAAGACTATTTGTAATGACAAATAAATATGCATATAAGTTAAGAATGACAAATTGATGGAGCCCAAATTATTTTGCGAAATAAATTCATGATTCAGAGTAATCCAAATTGGTGGAGGCCAGATTATTGGAGAAACGATCCTACATCTTGTAAGCAAATTATTGAATAGTTTACAAAATGAAGAACCGAGTCTATCAATAACAATATTTGCGTGACAAAGAGAGCCAAAAGAGAATGACTTAACCTTGGATCTATTGAATTTCCTTATACGGACATGGAACGGAATCCGAAATCCATACGAGCGCAGAAACCTGCATATAATGGGCACCATTAAGTAGAAAGTTACCCACAGCAATTGAAAATACTTAATGGAGAACTCCTCCGTCTCTCTCATTACGCTGATTGCCCCATTATTTTATTGTCACATGTTTTAATTAATATGTGATTTTTTTTAATCTTTGTCTCCGTTATTGATATATAGGAACATTTAAATTTTCTCCTAATCATCTAACCTTAATTTTAGTTAACAAATTATTAAGTAATTATATCATGCTATTAAATATCATTAGTTTTTTTAAATACTTCATAAATCTATTTATATATTAATTTATATAAATTATATATTAAAGCTATATATGTATATAATAAAACCTAAAAAAAGAAATAATCCCACACAAGTCTAAGTTTTCCTTAAATATAGATAAAAAGATATATTATATTCTTATTTTATAACGTTAAACTTCCGAATCTAATGACATAATTAATCAAATATCACGTAAATTCTTAAATTCAAAGGATTAATTACTGATTTCGATTTTTAAATTTCCTTAATTAAAACTCTTGTAACATTATACTTACTACTTTTATTTTAATTAATAATCTAATAAGTTATTAATTAACCACATCTATAAATCTATATATGCGACATAATAATTACTGTTTTATAAATTTTAATTCTTCATATACTAAGCTTGATAATATTCTACTCATTAACTTTATTTTAATTATAAATAATATCACTTATTTATTAAAC
>JAOQMP010000210.1:11626467-11643501 GCA_027563575.1 Erythroxylum pedicellare
TTGTAAGTGATGAGTCAAATAAGTAGAGATTAGAGAGTTTAATGAAATAATATTGGTAGTTGAATGGTTATGCTCAGAACATTCCAAGTTTGTACAGTACAAATTTCAAGTCTTCTATAGGGGTAAAAATTTGTGTTCTGACTTCAAGGGAAAACTGTATTAATCAAGGTAGAATTAGCCAAAGTTGTCTTCATGAAATTGTAGCTTATCTTTCTAGCTTTTGAACGATATAAAGTATGAAATTTTTGGACATCGGAGTTAAGAGATATGATCATTATAAGTTGGTAATGTTGCATAAGATGTATACATGGAACAATTGGTAACTGAATGTTTAAGGAGTGATATTGCATTAGAAGAAGTGAATTTGTGAAGATTATGAGTGAAACTAATGTTCTAATGGATGTAGGAACCATTGGAGATGCTTTGGAGATTGTAGTTAGTGATTTAGAACTTTTGGTGATGTGAGGAAGACCATGTAGAAATCCCTTTGTCTAATTCATCTTAGACTGAATCTCTTTGTCTGATTCATCTTAGACTGAATCACTTTGTCACCTTAGACTGAATCCCTTCATTTGATTCACCTTAAACTGAATTCCTTCGTCTAATTCAGCTTAGACTGAATCATTTCATCTAATTCATCTTAGACTGAATCACTTTGATTGATTCACCTTAGACTGAATCCCTACTTCTAATTCTGAATCCCTTTGTTTGATTCATCTTAGACTGAATCACTTCGTCTAATTCACCTTAGACTGAATCCTTTTGTCTTATTCATCTTAGACTGAATCCCTTCGTCTGATTCATCTTAAACTGAATCCTTTTGTTTGATTCATCTTTCACTGAATCCCTTCGTTTGATTCATCTTAGACTGAATCCCTTCGTTTGATTCATCTTAGACTGAATCTGTTCGCCTGATTCACCTTAGACTGAATCCCTTCGTCTAATTTATCTTAGACTGAATCACTTCGTCTGATCCATCTATACTTTTGGAAATTCGAGATTTTGACTCATTAGATGGCAAAATTTCTCTTCAAAGTCTTCATAAAAGTTGTAGATCTCGAAGTCATCTTCGAAACCACTTTAAAACTACCACAATATGATATTTCTAGTGAAAGTTATGCTAATTGTCCCAAGATAGGTACAACATAATGGAGGACATAATCATGTTTGATTCTTTTGGCCATAACTTCATCATCTGACCTCCAAACGAAGTGATTTTTGAACCAATAGATTCCTAACGTATTTTTGTATCTCTCCATAAAAATTTATAGCCTTAGGTATTGATTTGAAAAAGATTGATGAAAAGAAGGTGAGGGATTGGTTAGGAGAGCATGACTAGGTTATGAACATACTTCGGTACTTTAATCATATCTTGATGGGTAGAGTTCCAAATGAGATGATTCTTGTTTCAAAATAAACTAGAGACATGGTGCTACAATTATTATGAAAAATTCAAGTGGTTATTTAGGTGTTTGACTAGTGTGGGCTTGTTCCTTGTGTTTTGAGATGTTATGAGAATGAGGATGAACCGATGTTGGCTAGGGAGACGCCACCCTTGTGGGATGATGGCTAATGAGGGTTCATTGAAATAACCCTAGAGGATAATATGCTCACGTCTTATGATATTCTAGATAGTTGGGCTCTGAAAATGAGGTCTAACAGATTCGACCTGAATCAATGTCAGAATTTCGACCAAAGTTAGAACACGTGAATAACATTACTGCTTTGATGTTATTGTTTGTAACTTGATCTCCAAAGGTCTTTTCTTCATCAATCATGATACATATAAGACCACCAAAAGCTTCTCAAAGCCTCTTAGCATTAGCATGAGTAATCGATCCTTTCGTCATAGTCAATGGGTCATCCGATAGTTGACTTGTCTTTCGACTCTCTCTTGAGCTCACATCAGGAGGAAGATCTTCCACTCATTAAAGTTTTCATCTCCCTTTTGATAGCTTTAAGCTTATGAACACATACATATTAGTGTGTACCTACAATCGTAGCCTCCAATCCCTTTTGTAGAGCCTCAGAGAACCCCTCATCATCGATTAATAAGTTGTTAAACCGAAATGGCCCTCTTCGGCCCTGGTTATGAAGTAGGTTCTCAATTTGCATAGGCATATGATCTGAGAATAAGGGGTCTAGGAAGGAAGTTACACTATTTGGGAACTGAGTAATCCAATTTTTGTTCACCATAGTCCGATCAAGTTTTTTCCTTAAAGCCTATCTTCCCGCCTGCTTGTTACTCCAGGTATAGAAATGCCCCTGCGACTTTAGATCAAAGATTCTTAGCTAACCCACACAGTCATTGAAGTTAGATGAAAAATTTTTCAGACTGACATTGCCTTCAGCTTCCATTCAATATAATGTATAATTGAAATCTCCACATAAGAACCATTGCCTATTGACCATATTCTGGAACTGTATTAGGCTTTTCCATAACAATTTCCTCTGGAAGACATGATTAGACATGTAAATAAAGGAGGCAAAGATGCCAACATTTACCTGAAGGAGTTTACATGTCGGGTGAATGGCTTGCATCTCTGTGACAAAGACCTGAGCATCCACCAAAGTAGGATCATATCCAATAATGATTCTCCCGTACCTATGGGCTTAATAGTTGGAGATAAAATTTCATTTTGATCCTAGTTTATTCAATATTTTAAGGTTTTCATATCTGATTCTAGTTTAAAAAAGAGCAAAAATCCATGACTTTGTGTCATAGACCAAAACCCCTTAAAGCTGTGAGCTTTTTAGGGCAGTTGATTCCCCTCACATTCCATGCTAAGATCTTCATAATTCAAACAATGTTGTTTTTGGAGCCCTTCTTTTTACTCCTATTAGATTTCCTTTAAGTGACTGTTAAAAATTCTCCAACAGTAGGGTCATCCTCCTTATTGTCCGTAAGAGAACCAATAGTTTCCTTTTGATCTAACCCCTTAGTATTGTCATCAAGATTGGCTGGTAAATCATCCACCAAGTCTTCCTCATTCATACTAGCTGCATTAACCTCTTCTGCTTTATCTCCAACATTGTCTTCAACAAAGTCTCCTTCCCTAACTTTGTCTGCAGTCACTATTTTCCCATCATCATGTATCACCATTGATCTTTCCCCATCACATTCTGGTTCATTTTTCTCTTGACAATCTGCAGGTGCAATCTTGGGTCTGGTCTCCTCAATCTGCCCTACCTCTTTGCTTGTGAGACCAACACCCCTCAATTCCATATAATCCACCTTAAGAAAAGTTTTACTCATAGGGATCCATTTTTTACCTTGGGAAACAAGGGACAACTTCCATTGATATTGGACTAACACATTGTCCTCATAAAAAGAACCATCGAGCCCCAATCTCATAATAGAAATAGATTCCGGTAAGCTGTTGAAAAGATCCATATTAATGCAAATTTTGGCATACTCCAACCTCCTTCTATTTGTTGTATTATCATCCAAACACAGTGGTTTACCGAGAAAACTAGCTATCATGCTCAATAGGGACATTAAAGAGATTTACCAGTATTGGCACCGGTCTCTTTTCCTTGCAATCAATCTGAAATCCTAGCTGTCATGGCTGCAAAAATAATGAAAAGTTTGCAATATGTCACAACCCTTCTTCTACTACTTTTAATGCTTATGCTTTAGGGGAAAATATGAACAAAACGTATTTGTTTTCTGCTATTAAAGCCTCTATAAACCCTTTGTTCTTCCAACTTGATTGAGCTCAAATTTGGATAATAGGAAAAGCAGGTCTTTTATTCCAGAAGAACCCAATGAGGAAGTTTTCCCCAGATTTGACCCAATCCTGTAGTATTTCTATATCAAGGAAAACAACAATTCGGCCATCTTCTGACTTGGGAGGGCAGAAATGCAAAGCAAAGTCTGTAAAACCACCCACCACTTGTTTCCAAGTTCTCCTCTTTGTCGAAAGAATAGTAGGAGTTGAAAAGGGTAGGGTAGTGGTTGATGTGAAAAGGGAGGAGGGTGCATATGATGTTTGAGTAGTAGCACAGGATTGAGGGGCTTGAGTTGGGCCAAGGAGAGGTTTTGTAGCTATGCCTGAGGATGAAGGTGAGAAAGAGGTTAAAGGTAAAGGAGGAAAATCCTCCATGTCAATTGTTTGTTTTGTAATGTGAGAAATATTCTGCAAAGTCTCCATTGTTAAGCAGTCTTTGCCAAAGGATAAAGAAGTGTAGACAGATTCTAAAAGAGGAAACAATGGAAGGCGGAAAAGTGGGTAAAAAAATGGAATGGACTTAACTACCCTTATAGAAGATCTCGTCTGGTCGGAGTGAATGGGTGAAATGATAATTTGTAGGAAGGAATTAGCAGAGAATGGATGACAAAAAAAGGGTGGTGAAGAAAGCTAACAGGAGGACAGTTGCAGTAATGGAGGGAAGAGAAGCAAAGTTTGAAGAGTTATGAGTTAGGTTGAAAGCTAGAGATTGGAGAGAGGACAAGTTCTTCTCTCTAACCCTAGAGGCCCCAAAGTTGGGTGCAATGACGGTGGCAGTAGCGGGGAGTTGTACGTTCATGACTATTATGCTTTTCTTCTCTCTTCTCAACTTTGTTACGGAGAATCACGTTGTTTCAGGAACTAGAACATACAGGCTTAGTATTTAATCTATCAAAACTTTAACATACTCTTTAAAGAATCAGGAGGATGGGATGGCAAAGCTCAAAATGAAGAATTATATTAGGCACGCTACATGCAAACATGCCCAAACTTACAAAATAATTGGTATACGAGATTGTCCTGAATTAGTTAGACCAGACTATACGTTTCATTGATGGCTTTGTCCCACCACCCATGTGCTTTGGTAAATAGCAAATTGAAATGTTATAGGATGTTTGGATTCACCCATCTGTCCCATTTATGCATCCTCTGAGGAAAGCAGGTTAGCTTGTTTGAAAACATATCCTCCACCTTATGTTACTTTCAATTAGTTAACATGTTGATGAACTTAATTAATTAATCCTGACGTACTACAAGCTGGAATAGTTGATGAATATGTCATTCCAAGTTAAATATGACGGGTCCTTTTCAAAAGAAAAATCAAATATCACTCGCTCCCTCTCTCTATCACAAGTTTAAGAGTGTGTCATCAGACCAGCTATGGCACGCATTGCGGGTAGTAAATGCAAACAATGTGTACAGGCCAACTGTTAGTTGCAAACTAACCCGTAAGGAAACTACACACATTCCTTCAACAGTTATTTTCAGAGTCTCATGGCGCCAAATGCAGGAGCTCGTGTTCGTGTCCATCACCTGTTGGTCATATCTATTATGCAACGCAACAAAACACACTCTCTTTCTTTGGTTTTAATATTCACAACCTAATTCATTTTCAGTTGTGTCTTTGTCTAGATAACCTATAACCCTCCCCACGTGAACGTTTCCCTTCCACTTTCTTGCTGGTTGGAATGTTAGATCCATGAAAGGAAAACCCTATTGTCAAACTAATGCGCTTATGTTATCTGGATACTGAATTATTGGTTCTAAAACGAGCAATTCCTCCAAGTCTTTAGTTGTGTTTCAGAGAGATAAGGATATTCCTATACTTTGAAATTAAGTTTAAGACTGGTTAGTCCAAACTAAATGTTGATTCATGTGGTAGTATAGGAAGAAAAAGCATAATTGCTGAATAATCGAGTAAATGTAGTTATATGGAATGGAAGATTCGCTTTCTGGTGGCTCATTGCAAGAAAGAGACTTTGTCCACTAAAGATGTGTGATGTTTACCTGAATCATCATTATGAAGATCAGTTTTTATTACATTACTCGGCTCTGAAAATATACAAATCAAATCGCAAGCTTTTGAATTTCTTTCTGCTTCATCGCGCAGCTCTCTGTCAAAAATATTCTTTTTCTCTCACCCTCTTTTGAAAAACGGGTGGGTGAGCTGAACTTAGTCCATGAATTTCGGGTTCAGATTTTCTCCAGCTTCGAAGGCAAGCGGTGGGTTCGTTTTTACTAATGATTTTCTCTCCTTGGTACGTTTTGAAATTAAGCTCTTGTTTTGATAGTTATGCAATTCGTGTCTCGTTGAAGATTTTGGTGTAAAAAGAGGACTGCAAGTTTCACATTTTTGTGCTCTTATCTCGATTGCCTTTTGAAACGTTGATTAACATCCAAAACAACTGTACCTGAACTATTCAGTTGCCTCAGTCTCAGTTAGCCTCCAACTTCTTTCCTTTTTCTAGTTCACAGGAACTAAATTTATCAAAATCACGTTGTATTCAAGCCCAGTGAATGCTATATGAGGAAGTTGATATCTTCTCTTCTTCTTCTTTCTTTCTTTCTTGATATTTCCTTTCAGTTCTTTTTTCTTTTGAGCACCTTCGTCAAATCAAATGCTTAAATGATTGTTGTTCAATTCTAGTAGATCAAGCATCTACTTTAATGTTTAACCAAGTGTTTAGTTCAATTCTGCAGAGCTTCTTAGAACTATAATTTCGTGGTTCTGATGCAAAAAACTATTTTTACTTCTATCTTGGTTTTGTTTCGGCAGTTAATACCTGCAAAATACCACCATGGAAAACTTGGAAGGATTTTGCTTTGTTGCCAGAAACAAACTGCGTCACATATTGAATTTGCCGATTAATCATGGAAATCTTGGTCAGATTGCAAGTTCATTTTTATTGATATTTTGATAAACTCGTGGCATTGCAGATTACAAAACTAGGTGGGATAAGTTGCACTATTTAATGAGTCACGGCAGATGCATACAAGTAAATGGCAGAATTTTGGTAAACACATTGCTGCATGGGAGGATTATTTCAGCTTTTTGACCTCAATCAAGACGGCATGGCTAAGAAAATATCTGCAAATAAGCGGCATGTTGATGGTAATCCCAATCAATTTTTGCAAATTACATTCAACTGAAGCTTGCACTTCAGTTCATTATCTAGTTTTCATTCTTAAATGCAAGTGATAACTGATTCTTTTACAGAATATAACTAACGACAATTCATTTAGGGTTGGATAATGGAACATGATAAATAAATCTAAAAAACAATGTAACTTGGAATTGACTAATGATCCTCTGTATAAGTTGAAGAGAGAATTCGATATGCTAAATCTTTATCCCTTGTTAATATAATCAACTTTTTATTGTGAGGGTACCCTAATGTGATAACCATCTCAATAATTTGCAAGAAATGAAATGGCCTCATATGCTTTTCTTTAAAATTACTGGGATGGTTTCTAGGGACAGTTATCCAGTGGATTGTTATGTTCTAAAAGTTAAAGAACATGGTCTAGTACGAGGTGGACTTTAGGCCCCATGATAATGGAATTATGGTAAGAACAGTGACAAATTCGCGATGAAATAGTAGCTATTCCTTTCCATATGTGACTAAAAAATGAAGACGTTTGATGTCTGCCTCGCAGGACTTGAAGCTCCTAGAAATAGCTTGGAACTGCAAGTTGAAACTTCTCAGCATTGCTCGGGTGCAGGAAATGATCTGGTAATTATTGTAGTCTCTGCCTAATTGTGTTTTTCTTCCTTGTGGACTATGTTCCAGGTTGACCAAAGTTTCATGCTTGACCTGCGGATCCCATGACTTTTCAGTTTTATGCTATGGTTGAAACCTTTAACCCTGCAGAAGCAATACTATCATGCATTTGTTTGTACTGCTTGACTATCAATGTTGATTCCGTTTAGTGTTGTTGAATTTACAGCCAACTTTATGTATGCAGGACTTCATATATTTAATTAATGATTTTGGTTTTGTGGTCTTTCCGTAATCCTTTATATAGATCTTGCTGTAAATTTTCAGTTTTCCTATCAAGCTGAAGAAGACTGCTCTGTGAAGAACTGCTATCCAATTGAACTTTCGATGAAGAGGTTAATCAATGAGGAAATTTCTAAACAATCTAATACAAGGAAAAATGCACCGAGCATTGTAACTCGACTAATGGGTCTGGATATGCTGCCACCGGATACAAAATCAGTTGTCAAGCCAACTGATACAAGGAGTGAGAGCACAAAATCCAGTGTCTCGACCAAAAATTTATCTTCCAAGAATGAAGTGTTACTGACCAAAAATTTATCTTCCAAGTCAAAGTCTTACACTCAGGTGGACCTCAACTTCTTATACCCTTGTGAAGATAGAGATGTTGATAGATGGGACAACAGACAGAAGGTAGGAGAGCCAAGGTCCCGGGAACATCCACAAGAGGAGGAACTGAAAAAATTTAAGAAAGAGTTTGAAGCACGGCAAGCTGCCAGGTTCAAGGAATGTTCCAAGTTTGTTGAACTTGGTAGCATTTCTGACCATGTTCCTGCTCGGCATAACATTATCAAGCCAAAAGTTGTAAACAATTCATGTTTTGGCCAACCAGGAAGTCAGAAGTCTGTAGAACATAAAGGCTTTGAGGTGAAAGCCAAGTCACATGAAAATTTTGGCTTCGAGCATCATAAGCTTAGGAGAGAACTAATCCCAACTGAGCAGAAGGAATATCTTTCTTCAAGTATACATTCTTTGTGTTACGATCACAAATTGGATTCTCTTTCAGCTCCCACAAGGATAGTGATCTTGAAACCTGGTCCTTACCAGATTTGTGATTATGAAGATTGTTTGACCAATTCCTCAGGCATTTTAGAGAACAGAGGTAGTATGGAAGGTTTTCTTGAGGAGGTAAAGGAACGGCTGAGGTATGAATTACAAGGAAATTTTCCTAAAAGAGGTTCTGTAGTCAGAGGAAGTGGAATTGGCACTCCTTTTAGTGAAAAGCCATCAGTTCCAAAAGAAATTGCTCAAGACATAAAACAAGTCAGAAAAATTGTTAACCGTGACCAAGGAATGAATTTGCCTCGATCAGATTCAATGCGTACAAGTGGAGTTGATTTCAATGCACCTGGTTCTCCGGAATTCATCAACAGGGATACCAGGAGATTCTTGTCAGAAAGGTCACGGAATGTTCTGAAGAGAAAGACACATCTCGATGCTCCAGTAGTTGTCAGTAGCAGCTCCATATCATCTCTCTTAGATGACGAAAAGGGTAGAGTAAAACAAGTTGCAGATATCTTGAAAACTCGAAATGCAAAGGCTTATGGGGAAATTATGGAAGATGAACAAGAAATCCAAACCAGATCTTTCAGGCATGAAGGTGGTGATTCATTGCTTCGTAGGGGTTCGTCTCCTATAAACTTGATAAGATCTATGTCAACTCCTGTGTCTGGAAAATCATCTAGGAAGCCTCTTCTCGAGGATCGACGCGTTCTAACTGGCATCCATATCGGGAGGAAGCAAGAATCCCTTGAAAATTTGACTCTAGATATGAGAAAAAGGAAGAAGGAAAATTTTAATATCAAAGAAAAGGTCTCAAATTTTAGATACAGCCTCACTCTTAGGGGTAGGCTGTTTGACAAGAAAATGCAATCAACAGCAGAGTTCCACGGTCTTGAGCATGACCTCATGAAAGATATCATGAGTGGACCAACAGTTACTATGAACTTGAGGGAGAGGCCCATTATGGTGCTACTAAATTCTTCGTTTATAATCTTAAACATCCTATGCAGTTTTTCAATAAATAAATCCTTAAGTTTATTTGTCATGTGTCTTAGGAGAACTCAACTGAGGTGCCTCCAAGTCCTGCATCAGTCTGTAGTAGTCCTGAAGAAGAGTTTTGGTGGCCAACAGATGATACCAGCCCAGCATCAACCCCTGATCGAGGAGAATACAATTCCGTGCCACGGGTTTTCAGAGAGATCAGCTCTGATCTAAATGGTTAGAAACATACATATCTTACGTCAATACAGATAGAATCTATTTCAATTGTTACGCATATTTAGGTTTATGCATTATGCATGGGTTCTTTATATTCCATGTACAATTTGAACTGTTTAGGTGGCCTTGCCTCATTTGTCATAATTTCTCACGGTGCCTTGTGTTACAAGACTCTAGGAGAAGGCAGTTTAGTAAGCTTTGTTTTCTGCTGGTGAGTATGCCGTGATTCTGAACGTGATTTGTTAGTCACTTGAACTCTATTCCTCCAATCTGCTGCCTTCTTACTTATCAACTAGTGAAATGAAGCTCTTTCCAGTTCTCACTGCTCAAACATAAGTGTACAAGTTTCTGAAATACAGTTCGGTAGATTTATCCTAGCTGGATTGTAGAGCGAAGCTGCTGATAACTTGTTCTGTTTCTTGCTTTTTAAAGTGCTGCGGAGGCAACTAAACCAACTTGAATCAGAGGAGCTTGAGGACAAAACAATGGCACATGAGCCAGTGGAATTGATGGTTGGTTTGGAGAAAAAAACAGAGGCTTACATAAGAGACCTACTTGGTGCTTCTGGTTTTTATGATGGACCGTCTGACCATTTTTTATACCCAGTTGGAACACCTATCAGCAACTCCGTGTTTCAAGAAGTGGAAGAATCATGTGAAAAGGAGGAGAAGTACAAGGAAACTATATTGGATAAAAATGTGAAGGTAGACCACAAACTGCTATTTGATTTATTAAACGAAGCGCTTTCAACAGTGCTTGGACCACCCATAACCATGTCTAGATTCAGAAGAAAGATTATCGGTACGTCAATGCTGTCACCTTTATGTGGAAGGAAGTTGCTTGATCGTGTGTGGGAGACCATGTGCGGGTGTATGAACCCTCCAAATGACAAGCCTTACTACTCACTAGATAGTTTGGAGGCCAAGAATCTAGAATTGATTCCATGGTCTACTTTGGTAGATGATGAGGTTAATGCATCCGGAAAGGAGATGGAATGCCTGATAATGAGAGATCTTATTGAGGAAACTTTGAAGGACATGTGCGTATGAAACTGTCTGGAATTTTAGCAGGAGGAATTGAAGAACGTGAAATACGTACAAATAGTAGTTACACATGGGAGTTATTTGGCATGGGAACAATCATGTTTGCTTGGTTTAGGCAAGTGCGAAGTCTGTATGATACAGAAGGAAGTCCTTGTACCCTCATATTTAAACGAGTTGATTGCCTATATTAATATTATTGCGTAAATTTCTGGGGAACTGTTGTCGTCTTCGTCAAGTAAATTTGTGGAAGTTATTGTTCACAGAAGTAAGCTTCACAATACCAAAGATAAAGGTAATTCCTGCTATTTAGGGCACACTATTTACAACGTGGGCCTACTTCTGTTCTGTGGTTTCCGAACGAAATGGCACATGATGGCCCAGAAATCATTTGGTTCCGAGCGTGCATTATTTCCAAATTTGACTTTGGAGATTGTTCTTTGTGATGTGATGCGGCGGGCGTAGCTCCACTTCTTGTGAACATCATGGCCATTTCTATGATGGCTTGTTAAAGTTGGAAAAACATGGGTACGGGGTAGCTGCTTTATCATAGAAAAACATGTTCTCACATGGAATGTAGTGTCCTCTCGTCTTGAAAACAGACACACCAGTTTGACCGTTTCCCTTGTTTTCCAACCGGATGTCGACGGAGAGATCAGCCACAACTTTCATGCTTAGTTGCAAAGCTTCCATCTTTCGCACCGCAAAGAAAAATAAAACGTAAAAGAAAGGTGGGGTCGCCCCAGATTCCTCGCCGCCTCTGTGTAGTATATTGTTGCTCTACCACTGAAGTAAATTAATCATCGCCAGAATGAATTGCATATAAAGTACAGGTAAAGTGCAGGAACAACATAATCAAAGGAAGACCATTACAAGATCTCCCACTAATCTTTCAGAATCTTTTAAAAATCACAAAATAGTAGACAAGTTAAAGACTTGACAGTTATCAAGTTCATTTCTTTGAAAAGCAGCCAGAAAATCAGTATCGAGAACTAGAATTGGGGCTTATGCAATTAGGTGAACTAGAATGTCCTGGTCAAGTAAGAATTCAATCAATACCCCTAAAGAAGGTAAAGAATATGTTTTTTTTTTTTTAATCCAACAGATCTCTTATCTTCGCTTGATATGTAAGCTAAGTTATGCCAATAAAACCGACTGTGAGTGCAGCCTCATACCAGAAAGACTGTTTGTGATAGGTAGATTGGCCCCATATTCCAACTATTTGTTTACTCATACCAACAACACTATCACTGCACCAACTGCCTCAATTAGTGGCTTGGTTGGTTGTTTAGCTTCTAAGTTCTTTTACAATGGTGATCATACTAATACAATCAAGTTGCAATTCTAAATAACAACTTACCATCAAAGCTACATAGCTTTGAAGGGATTATTTGCGTCTAACCTGTAATTGTTGAACTCAAAAGAACTTGTTGAGAAATCAACACATGACCAAATCTTGCATCCAGCGGAATAATTGCGATTTTTTGTGTATTTTATTTCATAAAATTAAGATAATTTAAAATTATACAACATGATTAAAACATAAATCATAAAAAAGTATGAATTGTAATTCATATCTTATTCTGAAACTTATTTATATTCTTGTCGTTTCCTTCAAATTGTTTCTGAAATTGACTCATCTCAACAACTTCTAACGATATCTACAGAACATGTTGAGAGAATAAGTTTATTTATAATAAAATTTTGGACATTATAGTAATTGAATTTAAATTTCAATTAAACCTTGTTTAGAATTATATATAATTTTAATTAAATACTAATTATATTTAAATAAGATTCAATATCTCATATTGATCCTTATTTATTAAATATATCATATTTAATCATAAAATTTATCAAACCTTACAATCAATTCTAACATGATTAAAATGTATTTTCTCTCTTCAACTCGTTCTTTGTGTATAACTCATTGACTTCTCAAATATGTTGACAATGAATACAAATTATAACCCTAAATCATATTTATAATTAGATAAATTAAACTTCTTTAATTTATCTTTATTTCTCTAATAAAATAATTTATATCTATAGACCAAAATTAGCATTTAGCAACACATCATAACCATCCAAATATTTAAAAATGTCAAAATAATTTTCACTAACATTTTCAGGTATGATTTTTTTATATAATTTAGTCATTGCATCATACAATGTTCCAATTAGGCATAGAACATAAAATTAATGTCTATTTTATTTGAGTATAATCTTATTAGTTCTCCACCATTTGCAATTAATTCAATTAATGATATTTGTAAACTGTTTTATAAAGTTTCATTTCACCTTGATTAAAATTTTTTCAAATTAATACTAATTGAAAATAATAATACATTCTTCCTAATCACTTTAGGTGATGAATAATGTATTTATCACTTAACTACCTTCATATAATTTATACTATATTCAATGATTATTGACTGAACTATTTATGATTAGAATATGTCATAAGTAATATTAAAACATAACAATCCTCGTATGAGATAACTTTGGAGATTTAAATAAAATGATTGTTTATATAATCATCACAATAAGAATTTCTATAGATATACAAATAATGTTTCAAATGTATTTCTCACATGAAGTCAGTTAAGTGATTGTTCTCTAGTAAGTACGCATACATTTTTTTTAAGTATTTTGATACTTTAATATATGAGATTAACTTCCTTTACAAGAAAAAATATAGCGTGTGTTAATATTTTCACATTTTATTATTGTCCAATCTTAATAAAATAATAATTAAGAATAATTTAGAGAAAATAGATAAATACAATATAAATTTTATAATTATAATTTTATCATAATTTCATATATTTATCTTATATATCTAATATGAATAAAATAAAAAATACCTTTGAATAATTTTATCACATAATTACAATCTATTAATTAGATGCACGACATAAACCAAATACTTCTTGTAAAGAAAAATAGTCAAGATTAAAAGTGCACTAGCATCAGAAGATGGCTCCATCGAAAGCACAAAGAGGGACAAAGACGGTCAAGGTCAATTGATTTCCCAGCCGTGGGCTTTGGTCCTTGTCCTGAAATACGCCGTGGGCCTACAATTGTGTTGCTCGTGGTCGACCCAAAACCGTCTTTTCTAGTGGCATGAAATCCCCGCACAGATTGACCTCAAATTCTCATTCACATTGTTGAGACTTGAGAGCTGCACATGGCCCTCTGCGTCTAATTTGTCTCAAAACAATCTCTTTCAAGCAGTACCGACTTGGACGGTAAGCTTCCTTAAAACCAGAAAAATCCCAAGTCAAATGTTGGTAGGCCGATCAGACCATCTAAGAAGGCACACGTGTTAACGCAATGATATTTAATTGAATACGAACATTTACCAGGAAACCACTTGAATAATAGCAAGCCATTGTCAGCGTAGAGATCGTAGACTATGTAATACCTACCAAGGACGAATTAAAATTGCAGAGACCCGCATGGTAAGGGTGATCACATGAACGTAATTTAAGGCCACATCAACTCCAATAATTCTTCAAGAACATGACATAACAGGAACATACCATACATATTCTTGTTACACGTACCGTGTCTGTACTCTGTCGTCTGTACCCATTAAGAAAAAGAAACAGATAAAATACGGAGGGGAATCAGAAAATTAAAAAAGCATCTGGGATGAGAGGAGGTTGGTCAGAGCGGCAGTGGAGTGATGTGAAGTAAGCTCTTCTGGGCTATGGACATTATTTAAAACCGTGCATGTTTCTGTCAGTGACACGGTGCTCCAAAAGAACCACTTAGGACTGCAAAAAGTGCAAAAGTCTGCAGTTTTTTTGACCATTGAGCCTAAATCACCCAATCCCATTGATGTATGGATAAATATGGTTTGATTCTTTGGCCTTCGTGTGGTCCTGTCAGTTAAACAGTTTTATGGTGGTTTGATGCAGGTAATGTTGACCTCACAGCATTCATTCCAAACTAGCTTTGGGTAAAACTTGACTTCCATATCCCAACTTTTTGGATTTTCTGCACCGATTTTTTTCCATCAGCATTGGTCTAGTCAAACTCTTGGACGGTCCAGGATAGAGAATTTTGACTGGTGGAGGTGCAAGTCATCTCATGCAAAAGGTGTTTTGAAGCCAGTGTTGATGGATTTTGGATGAACAAATCCCATTAACTCCGGGAAATATTGAACCATGGATCTGAAAAGGATTTACGACTTCTCTTTTCTGTTGGTTACATATCAAATTTAACATTTGGTTGAACAGAGAAAAAGTTTCTTACAACGCCCCCACACCTTGTACCAAAGACCAAACAATATTAAACTTTCTTCCTGGCCCTGTCTTTTCACCGTATGTTTGTCTGTTTCTTTCACCTTTCTTCTCGTGAGTAATTCCCACCGACTACAGTACACCCCTTTCCTTCTGTGTTAAAGCTTTTCTTTTTTTCTTTTCCTTTTTTATACAGAAAAACAGAGACTGAGGACGTACTTTTTGTGTGTGTTATGAGTAAGAAAACATGGAGTGGGATAATAATCAAGAACACCATCAACAGCAACAATTACCAGACAATCAAAGAGACTCTCGAAATGCCAGTATCAGTGTTAATGGAAATGGAGGCATGTTATATGTTAAGGTTATGACAGATGAGCAACTAGAAACTCTCAGGAAGCAGATTGCCATTTACGCTACCATTTGTGAGCAACTGGTGGAGATGCACAAGACCCTCTCTGCCCAGCAAGATCTTTCAGGTCCATATCTTATTCTTATGTTCATACTCTCTCTTGCCTTCTCTATTGAAATTTAGTTTGATGGTTTGGTGGTAATTCTTCAAAAAGATTGCACATGAGCAGATTATGTGTATGGAGGTAGTGTAATGTTAAGTAAAAGTCTTGATCTTTCATTAGGTTTTTGTTCACTATGGGTTAAGTTGTTATTGAGTTGCTCTTTCTTTTTTTTCTTTTTGAGAAGTATTCTTTGTCTAGGGTTTTGATACCTTCACTGTATCTGCTCTTTATTTCTGTCTAGCATTTCTAACCTGCTGTTATGGGGCTAAACAATGTCTATGTCTACCTGTAGGGTCAATTTTCTTAGGGTACTCTGCATCTGGCACTAATTACAGCATATGCACTGTGCTCACATGTTTAATTTTGGCGCAGTTAAGTTCTGTGAGCCATCTTTTTAGAGTTCGAATCATGTGATTTCGTCAATACGAATGAAAGGTTACATCTTTATGTGCCCGTTGTTGTGTTTTTCTCTTTCCATTCGAACTCACTGCAGATTGATCTGATTCTATTTTTGGCATTCTGAATGTTTTTCTTTATATTTTCACACGAAAGCAAATTCTTAATGACATCCTCTGATTCTTGGAGATCACTCCATATGATCTAATTCTAATCTCAACTTTTCTGATGAGGCTCATCAAAATTTTCTCCTTTGGATTGGTTTCAAATACTTCTGCTTTTCCCCTTGTAAACACAGAATTCCACATGCTGAATGCTGGTTCCTCTGGTTACACCTCTTCCTGATCTTTTTCCATTTATTAACTGTCGAAATGATGAGACTGAACTTCTACAGTTGTTTAAACTTCTCTCAATCAAGTAACCACTTTCAATTTCAGGAGGCAGACTGGGTGCCCTGTACTGTGATCCACTGATGGTTTCTGCTGGGCACAAAATCACTGCTAGACAACGATGGACCCCAACACCTGTACAACTTCAAATTCTGGAGCGCATCTTTGAACAAGGAACCGGGACTCCGACCAAGCAAAAAATCAAAGAAATAACCTCTGACCTCGGCCAGCATGGACAAATATCTCAAACAAATGTGTATAATTGGTTTCAAAACAGGCGAGCTCGATCAAAAAGGAAACAATTGGTTGTTTCATCCAACAATGCTGAGTCAGAAGTGGAGACAGAAGTTGATTCATTGAATGAGAAGAAAACAAAACCGGAAATGTTTCACTCCCACCAGGACCCTCCAGGGGCCGAAGACCTGTGCTTTCACAGCCATGAGATGAGCTCTGAACTACATTTCTTGGGTGAGTTAACTAATCCAAATATGCAGATTTGATTGGTTTCCCTTCTTTAGGCAGCATATAACCTGGAAAATTAACACGTTACTATTGTCACGCATTAGCAATGGATGGCTGGTATCCGTTGGAGTAGTATTTGGTGATACTGTAATGATATGGATGAGTGTTTTATTAGGAGTCTATTAGAGGAGTATGAGTGTTTTATTAGAAGTCTTTTAGAGGAGTATTTTATTTTTAGTAGAAGTCTATTAT
>JAOQMP010000210.1:11643719-11670765 GCA_027563575.1 Erythroxylum pedicellare
AATTTAGCCTAATCTCGGCAGACCTTGTCCTTGACAAGTGCTGCCAGTTTTTCATCACCAAAAATAGGTTCTGCAAGGAAGGGAACCAACTTAAATAAGGGGAAAGTGATTAACTTTCCTGAGAATTGTCCTTGGACTCGATTCCAACCACGGGCACGTAACATGTGTACGTATCCATATTAGAGTTCCTACTTCATCCACAACTTGACCAAAATTATGGTTGGTCGAATTACATGTTCCTTATCTCATCAGGCGCCCCCATTTTCCAGAACCATGTAATTTTATGTCCTTTTTCAACTTCAGTTCTTATGGTTTTTTCATGGGCCTTTCTCTTATTATTTGGGCATAACATGATAATGAAGTCGGCTTTATCAATCTGTTAATTTATCAATATTCTTTGTTTGTGGAAGCATTTAGAAGGACAGTGTTAATAAGATGGTTAAAATTGTATTATAGATTTACACAGCGCTTGCACTGTATTTCTAGTTGAAGTGTTTGGCTTGTTGCCTCGTTGAGAAAGTATGAAGTCTACCAGATGGCTCTTTAGCAATTATCTCCAGGATATATGAATTGCTATAACTTTCATTACTTCTTCCTTTAACACTGCCTTTCTGAGTCCAGCCTGTGTGGACTGAATGCCTTATCTGTGACACCGATGACAGCTATATTATTTACACTGGAATGAAATCAATGCAGGAGATGACCACCCAACTGGAAAGATGGGGTTGCCAGGAAGCTATAATCTATACGAAGACGCAGAAGACTATGGCATGCAAGGTTGATGCTCAGTTCACCTGGTGATTCTAATATGTATGACTAAGTTATATAGTAGGGCTCATCAGTTTTGCATTATTAAGGTCGTTAAGCTAATGGACATGAAAAAAGATAACTTACTCTGATTGTTCAGCTGCACCATGCCTATCATATCAGTGTTCACCGTGGCTTTACGTTGTTTCTGAGTTTGAAAGTAGACAGTCTTGTACTGCACTATACCTTTTTGTTTGGTTTATGCTTATTAGAGCTTCATCACTAGGATTTTGAATGTATGGAACGAATCATATATAATGCTTATTTACAAATTATCTTTTTTATTTTTTGCTCTGTATAATCAGAAAAAGCTGTGTCCTTTTCTCTCTCTTTCCTTTTAATGGAGCCTTTGATGAGCCTAACAAGAATTCAATGGTGAAAGGGGCACGTACATTGATGCCTTGTCAATATTCATCTTTGTTGTTTTAATTTAGCCTACTAGAGAGTCTTTTGGTTTCTATATATGTTGCACTTTTACACACACTCACTTTCAAGAATGCAGCTAGAACATTGTCGTTCTTTTTTGCTATTCCGTAATTATACTGGTAGGGAAACAGAAAGAGAGAACAATTAGAATAGAACTTAGACCTTGGTTGAAATTACCACACAGCCAAAAAGCTTCATCACATAATTCTTAACATTTAATTCATGAGAAGAGTCGGAATCCTGAATTCGAAATAACACTTTGAACATAGAAGTATGATCAGTGAAGCTCTTCCTCGCTATATGTCAGGCCATGGAATGTGTCAAAGCATAATTGCAATTACTAAATCCTCTGTACTGAAATGTTACCTATGAATTTTGACAACTCTTAGGGAAATGTAATGATATACAAGAGCAATCTGAAATATACAACTTTGGACCAAGTGTGAGACCTTGGGGCTTTCAATTGAAAGTTTGTCGGAGAATTTGTTATTTCTTTAATCATGATGGACTTGTTTGACTAATTCTTTTAATTTCATTTTTTTTCTGTGAAGCAGTCTATAAATCGACCTACTGACATTCTAGTTTCAGAAGCTTGTTTTCCTAAGCATTGTTACGTGCAGACGTTTTAAGCTATTCGTGACATAGCTTCCTTCTCTGTTCCCCTTCCTTTTCTTGTCCTATTTTAGTTTTGGTATTACAGTAATTTTATCCTTTCTAACGGCTAATGCAAGAAGAACTGGAGGGTCTCAAGACGATCAAGCAGCTAATCGAGAATAAGGGGATCAGACTTATTGAAATGATTTTCATTTTGTGAAGAAATACCTTGATTAGATTGAACAGCGAATGGCTGCATTAGAATCACATTTGGATAAACACCAACACGAGGCAAAATGTTGCTAGACGTGAAGTTGAGGGATTTACCCAAGCACTATGTCTTAGGCGTAATTCAATCCATCCACTACAGCGAGAAGTTGATAGGAAGACATAGAAGAAGAAGAAGAAGAAGAAGGCGAAGATCGGTGTGCAAATGCTAGAAAATATTCTGAAGCACAGACTATGAAATTAAAGGCTGAGATGATGGTCTAAGGCAAAAGGACAGATTTTGTATGGAAGACCTGTTATCAACCCATAAGCACTCAGAGGAACATGTCATAAAGCAATTCACAAGGTCGACTGGAACAACTAAATAATGACAAAGCAACTGGGAAGAAGCCCATTAAGGGGCCGAGATGCAAACACTATCTCAAAAGAACCCAAATGCCAGGCCAATCCCTGAACAGTGTTACTGTTATAACCAACCTAGGCACGTTCCAATTATGATCCAAAGAGAAGAGGAGTAAACATCATTGAGCTTGGTCATTTTGGTGAAGAGTATGAAGGTGAAGAAGAGGTGACATATAGCCCTGATGGTGATAACACTGGCGGAGCCCGAAATAGTGAGTGAAGTCTAAAATTTCCATGGGTTGGTAACTTTCTACAGATGATTTATATACCACTTCACTAAGATCATTTCTCCCTTTATTGACCTTCTGAAGAAAGGCAAGTTTCAATGGAACGAAGGTGCTGCAGGAAGCTTTAACATCATCAAATAAAAGTTTACCTTAGAACTTCTTATGCAATTATGACTTGACATATCAATTTAATCTAAAGTTCATTAGAACATAAAAATTTCTTAGTTATCCTAATTTCTCTCAAGACTATTAATAACTTAAAAAATCCCTTTCTAATTAAAAATCCTATAATTACATTAATTTGATTTATGAATTTTACTATTAGGTTTGACGTAAATCTAAAAGATTTATGTTAGTCTATCTCTGGGCTTGTATTTAATTCATTTTAGTTGTGCTAAATTCATTCATACAAAGAAATTTTCAATCTAAGTTACGTGAAATCAAATATGAATTAACATACCATCAAGAATAATAAAGAATATATAATTAAATCTCAATGAAACTAAAGAATATATTAAATAAAAAAGAAATCACTCAAGGTTTATCCTTGGGTTCATCTTATCTCAGTACCGTAAAGAATTTAGTTCCTAGTCATATCAAACATAACATAAAAACTAAATAGAAAACAGAAAACTAAAGGAAATGTGATGAAATCCCTTTCAATTTTCAAGAAATTCACTTTAAATAAATGAAAATTCACTTTGAAGGGGTCTCTTTGCTTTTTTATTCTTTCTATCATTCTAGGCCTTTCAATTGTGCCTCTTGAGCTTCATTTTTTCTTTGGCCTTCAATTTTACCTTTAATAGTTCAAACATTAAGGTTATAGGTGGCATATAGGCTTGTACATAAGTATGTTAATGGCTACGTAATTTCAAAAATTATGAGATCCTCAAATTTGAAGTAAATACTGGCTCAAAATGCGAACATGAGCAAGTACACAAATTTGTTCATCTCAACATAGGATGTTCATGCCCAAGTAACTCTTTAGAACTTTATAACAACTCTTTTTGAGTAAAACATAGCCATCTTGAAGTAACAAGCAAGTACACGGGATGTACTTCTTAAACACGAGCATGTTCATGGCCATGTAACTCTTTAGAACTTTAAAACAATTTGCCTTAGAATATGGCCATGTTGAAGTGCACGAGCATGTTGATGCCTGTGTACTTTTCCTATAACTTAATAACTTCATCAAAATAGATCCAAATCACCCTAAAATTATTCAAATTTGTTCCTTTTTTTTCTTCCAAAGAAGTGAATTACTACCTAAAAACAAAATATGAACAACTTCAGTACTGGAGACAATAAAAACACCCTAATAAATAAGTGAAATACATTGAATATAAACCTAAAAATTATGAACAAGTAAGTGATGCTTTGAGCTGCTAGGTTGTATTAATGACAACCTTTCGATGTGAGTTTGTTGGATTTGATTGTTTGAAAGATAATTATAAAGGTGATGAATTCTTCAAAGGAATCTAGGAGTAGTGAATAAACAAGTAAGCTATTGATGATTTCCACATCCACGAGGGATTCCTTATTGAAGGAAACAAACTATGTCTTGCACGCACTTCCTTATACAAAGTTATTAGAAAATTACATGGAGGAGGTTTAACTAGACATCTTGATAGGGATAAGACTATTATTGCAATCAAAGGATATTATTGGCCTCAATTAAAGCAAGACGTGGGAAAATTAGTAAAATAATGTTGTACATACCAAAGAACAAAGGGTCACATCTGAAATTCTGGTCTCTATACTCCTATATCAATTCTTAAGCATATTTAGGAAGATTTTTCAATAGACTTCACGCTTCTATTATCATGAACTCAACAAGGTATGGATTTAGTTTTTGTTATGACATATAATTTTTTCAAAACTTATTCATTTTATCCTATCTAGAAAGACTACATATACTTCAAACACGGATAATTTTTTTAAAAAGAGAGTGTGCATTTACATAGAGTCCTTCGTCAATCATTTCAGATAAAGATCTTAACCATTTCTGGCTATTACTATGAAGGATCTTTAATTCATCAATTAAGTTCAGTAGCATAACTCACCTACAGATAGACAACCAAAATGAAGTTTTGAAACAGAATTTAGGCAATCCCATTCATAACATATATAGATACAAGCATAAACAATATGATTTTGCCTTATTGGAAGCAAAATTTGCATATAATAGTGTTGGTCATAGTACAATAAGAAAGTCATCATTTTTCATTGTTTATATGTAATGCCCTCATCATGCTTTGAATTTGATTCATTTCCCACAGGCCCTAGTATCTAGTGTAGTTATTGCCAACATGGCCAAGTAAGTTTAAGATATTCAATAATAGATTAAGGAGAAACTTGAAGAGACTAATGTTAAGTATATGGCAACTATAGATAAGCAACTTTATTTTTAAATTTTTATAGAAGGAGATGATGTTATGATGTTCTTATAAAGAAAAGCTTCTCAATTGTTACTTATAACAAGTTGTAACCAAAGAAGTATGGGCCTTATTGCATCTTGAAGAAGAAGATTTACAACAATGTTTATGTTGTGGAATGCCCAACAAACATGTGCATCTCCAGGACTTTTAATGTAGCTGACATTTTTATACCACCTAAATACCATACCCATGTATCCTAAAGAGGATGTTAACTTAAGGACAAGATTGTGTTCTAAGAGAGAGAGAATTGATGCTGATGAATAAGAAGGGTTTTTCATAGAGAGTTTATTATTTCTTGTTTTACAAAAAGTTTATATGAGAGTTTGTTATTTATTTGATCATGTTAGACTTATTTTACTAGTTCTTTTAAGTTCATTTTGGTATGAAGCTACTTGCAAATATATCTTATAGGCTAGCTATATAATTATCAAATATTCAATATTAGGATTGACATTCTAGTTTTAGAAACTTAATTTTTTAAGCTTTGTTATGTGCAGCTGTTTTAAGCTATTTATGAAATAACTTCCGTTTCTCTTTCCCTTCCTTTTTTCACCTTGTATCAAGAAATGACAACAACATAAAATCATAAAGGCATTTAAGATGTTAAACCAAATCTCTTAATGATTAATAATCGAGAACAAGTAAAAAAAAGGATTGCAACACCTTCCTTCGAATTGGTTCGTTATAAAATAAATTATGAACTACCAAAATAGATGAAGAAGTTAGAGCGAACAGAGATTAATTAATTACTTATTCCAAAATCTTTCTTATCATTATCAATTTCAATATACAAGCATTTAAATCCCTGCAAAGAATACATAAAAATAAATCATAACAAATGAATCCAGAAAATAAACCATAACAAATGAATCCAAACTACCATTATTAAAAGTGAGATGTCTGAAATAGAAGTCAATCATTTTCAAAATCCAAAACTGCAAATAATAATCTTTATGATAATTAAGTGATGAAATTTAATGCAAACTACTTTTATATGTTCACTATAAGAACAATGTGAGCTACTTAAGTCTCATCACCGTTCATAATTGTTAAAAAAATGTCAAAAGTTTTAAAAATATATTTTTAGCACATTTTCACAATTGGTATAAGGCTTCTAAAAATTTTAACTAGGTAATTCGCTATAATTAAGATTAAGAAAGCTTTGGAATTCAACAAAGAGGAAGGTACCAAGAGGTTTATGATTTCCTAGTTTTATGAGTATAAATTTAACAATGAAGTGTCTATTTTCATGTAAGTGCATGAATTGCAAGTTATAATAGAGATTGAATTTCCTAATCTTTTCAAATTAGTGCAATTATTGCATAATTGCCATCTTAGAAAGGGCATAAGAACAAAATTTGCTATGATTATAAAGCTTGTTGAAAAAAAATCAAAAACATCATCATATCAAGGATGACCAATAAAAATGATCCTAACTAATAAGGCCATTATTTTAAGTAAGTCCTCAAACAATTCTAACAAAAGGAAGTAAACAAAGGAATTTCACTTAGTCCTAAAAAAGATCCAATAAAATTAAGAAGTCTAAGAAACAAAATTGTTTTGTATGTAGGAAACTTGTAAATTATGATAAGGGTTGCAAATTTAAGAAAAATCCAAAAACTAAAGGCTAATTTCTTTTAAAAATAAAGATGATGATATTTTTTTAAAATTAAAAGAATATCATTGACTAAACCTTTCAAGAGCATCATTACAATATAGGAAGAACATTCTTTTATCTAGTCCTCAACTTACCTACAACTCTGTAGTTTCTCTACTTACATCCCTACTCTTTTTAAAAGATAACAACTTACAAGAATATTACATTTAGAGATTCCATCTAACTCTTTTTGTGTACTAAATTTTATATTAGCTTTGTAGACTAATAGTATTTTTATGGACTAGGATGTGATTTTGTGTGCTAACACAAGATTATCCATTGAGTAGCCTCTAAAAATTCTATTTTTATGGACTAGGATATGATTTTTATGCAAATATTGGCTTGTTTGACACTCTGTATATCTGGGGGAAACGTGAAGTGCCTAGAAATACTAGATCAGAAACCCGGCAGCTTCTACTAGTTTTTATATGTTGGAATTTGTGGTGTGTTTGTAATAACACTTTTTTTGAAGATCAAAAGTCTTAAGCACATTCAGTAATACAACTTGTTCATAAGCAATTATATAATGCTAGTATTATCAAACGTTTTATGATGCACTCAATAGACGATCAACTTCTTATCACAACTGGTTTTATTGGTAGCTTGTTACCTTTGAAACCGATCCAAAGTAAAGTACTGGTATGGAATGCTCCTCCTTCCTCTTGGCTAAAATTAAATATTGATGGATCAAGTCTTGGTAATCTCAGATGCTTATGGTATTTGCTATATTGTTTAAGACTTTAATGGAAATTTCAAGTTTGCAGGATCAAAATATGTTCAACATGGGATCGATTTATTTGCTAAATTAATGTCTCTAAAATTAGCGCTTCAACATTGTGATCCAGAAGGAGTTGAACAACTGTGGTTGAAGTGTTGAAGGCTTGAACTCTCTTCGATCATTCCTCCATCACTTTCGCCGATTTGATTTTGACTTAATCAAACTCCATACCTTCTTTTGGCTTTATCTCATCCCTTTTCGTACAGAGCATCACAAAAAAGGGTCTTCGTGCCTGAGTTCACCACATGTATAACGGAATGTTGACAGTCTTTCGTATTTGAAATTTACCCTAACCCTGACCCACTTCCCTCCAACTTTTTTATTTTTATTTTTTATGCACATCCTACTTTTCAAGAGGATTCGAACATTTATGCACATCCTAGATTTACCAATCTCTTTTAACTACCTTCTCCGATTTCTACTAATAAATCATGAATTTGAACCTAAAAGCTAATTTCATTCAACACTCCACTCTCATCAGTTGGTCTTCTTTTACCCTCTTCAGTTATAGTAGGTGATTATCGAATGTCCATGGTCCGTTGTTTATGACTAGGGCATATCTAATTCATGGTAAACTTTTCAAGAACAATGACGAATTCAATTCTTTTACACACACCTTTAACATGTCTCCTCCATATTGAAGCTAATGTCTGCCTCATTGCGCCGAAATTTATTATCTTAGCCAACATGTTGTAACCCACCAAACTCTATGGAAGTTCAACCACCGATTCATTTTACGCCTTCCTTTTCCAAAAGCAAACCACTCTCCTCTAAACTCATCCTTTTTTACAGCCCTTCTAACCACCAAAGCGCTCCTTGTGAACTTTTGAATACGTTGCACCTTGACAAAGGACGGCAGGAAGGACTAGAAGATTTGTCACGTAGGCAAGACAAAACAAAGCTCGTCACAAAGCGAGAAACAGACCACTTTTGTTGAATGCAACAAACACTGTTTGTTGGACTAGGTGAACTGGTCATTGCTTGCTTTGCTGGAAGGATACAAGCAATACTTTTGGGCTAAGAATTGTCTGATTGCACACGCTATAGACACCTAGGAAGCCTCTCTTCAGGATATAATGTAAATAAATCATGGCAGCATGCATCGCAATACACAACAACATTTACGTGTAAAAGATACATGCATATTAACCACACATATATATATGTAGCAACGGAAGTATAGCTGAAATAAATACCTCCATCCATTGCTCAACCGAAGATCCTCTTCCGTCTCTGAGTTTTGAATCTTCTATCCTCTTGCTCTTTCACGTAACGATGGTGTAAAACATTGTGAATGTAAGGATATGGACCTAAAACTTGTTTTAAACCGTTCTCAACACTTCTACCCATCACAGAGGAGGTAATGGGTAAAGCATGAGCGTTAACGTGTGCATGTGTTGAGTGTTAATGCATTAAATAGACCATAATATGGATAATAGGAAGGTTAGGTAAATTTTAAATATCTTACATTCTCCCACTTGGTCCATTTAACCCAACACCAAACATAACAAGACATCAAATATATGAATTGTGACGATAGGTCCTCTTATAGTGAGTATTATCTTCCATGTATTACATATATAAAATTTCTCATTACTAGCCCTTAAACTTAATGAATAAACCATATGTTTATTCTAGGTCCAAATTAAATGACATTTCTCAAAACTAATCAAAATATGTGTGCATAAACATATGAGAAAATATCAAATTAAATAAGAGTTCCATTAAATCAACAAATGTACAACAAAAATCACATTATGGAATTAAGTCCCATTTGCACTACGTGATCCTTAAACTACTTAGGTGGCATGCCTCTAGTTAAAGGAATCAAATCAGTGTTAATGTGCTCTACAACAAATTTCCTTTCCTTAACACATTCTGTTATGGCTAAATACTTAATGTCGATATGCTTATTTTGACTTCTACTCTTGTTATTTTTATCCATAAAGACTGCAGCAAAATTGTCGCAATACAACCTTAATGACTTAGAAATTGAATCAATAACTCTAAGCCCAAATATGAAACTCTTTAACTATACATCATGCGAGGTGGCCTCAAAACATGATACAAACTCAGTCTCCATAGTGGAAGTAGCAATTAGGGTTTGTTTGGCACTTCTCTCCAAGACATAGCTCCACCAGCTAGCATGAATATATAACCAGATGTTAATTTCCTTGAATCAATGTAGCCAGCAAAGTCTGAATCAGAGTATCCAACTACTTCCAAGTTCTTAGTTCGCCTGTACATAAGCATGCAGTCTTTTGTGCCCTAAAGATATCTCATAACCTTCTTCGCAACTTTCTAGTGGTCAATACCTGGATACTCTAATATCTTCCTAACATTCTAACAGCATATGCAATGTCAGGTCGGGTGCAGACCCGAGCATACGTAAGGTTTCAACAGCTAAAACATATGGAATATTCTTCATGTGTTCCCGCTCAAAGTTATTCTTTGGGCCTTGATTCAAACTG
This sequence comes from Erythroxylum pedicellare, assembly GCA_027563575.1. NCBI lineage: Eukaryota > Viridiplantae > Streptophyta > Magnoliopsida > Malpighiales > Erythroxylaceae > Erythroxylum > Erythroxylum pedicellare. The sequence goes on from JAOQMP010000210.1 coordinate 11,653,748, forward strand.
AATCTATCACCCTTCATTATAGGTGCTACACTTAGTGCACAATCTTTCATCTAAAATCTCTCTAAAACTTTGTTGATATAGGTCTCTTGAGACAAACCCAAAATGCCTCGAGATCTTTCTTTATGGATCTTGATGCCAATGACATAAGATGCCTCACCCATATCTTTCATATCAAAATTCTTTAAGAGAAATTGTTTCACCTCATATAACAAACCCTTATCATTAGTCGCAAGTAAAATGTTGTCCACGTATAACATAAGAAAACAAGTCTTACTCCCACTGACATTCTGGTATAAACACTGGTCCATTATATTCTCTTCAAAATCGAATGAAGTGATAACCTCATGGAATTTTAAATACCACTATCGGGAGACTTATTTTAACCCATAGATGGATTTATTAAGTTTGCAGACTAAATGCTCACCATCACTAGAGGAGAATCCTTCATGTAAACCTCTTCCTCTACTTCACCATTGAGGAACGCCATTTTCACATCCATTTGATATAACTCAAGATCAAAATGAGCTATCAATGCCATGATTACACAAAGAGAATCTTTCTTAGATACAAGAGAAAATGTCTCGGTGTAGTTGGTTCCTTCCCTCTAAGTGAACCCTTTGTCAACAAGTCTTGCTTTATGTCTCTCAATGTTGCCTCCTGAGTCTTTCTTTGTCTTAAATACCCATCTACATCCAATGGCTTTCACACCATTTGGCAACTCAACGAGATCCCATACTTGATTAGATGTCATAGAATCTATCTCATCCTTCATAGCATTGTACCACAAGTTTGATTCCTTAGAACTCATGGCCTGCGAAAACGTTTTAAGATCATTTTCAGCTCTAATACTGTAATCTGACTCTTGTAGATGCACTATATAATCACTAGGTATTACTGACCTTCTAACCCTAGTAGATCTCCTCAATGTTGTATCATCATCCTCATAAGGAACTTATTGCTCAACCCGTTGTTCAACTGGTTGCTCAACAAATTCTGGTTGTTCCTAATTTACAACTTGATCTATTAGATTGGTAGTAACAGCTTGTGGAATTTCAGTAACTAGTTGTCCAATATCCATTTCAACTTGAAGGGTGTAAATGACAATCAATCTATCACTTGAACTAGAGGGTTGAGCTTCATAATGGCTCTTTTCAAAAACTATGCCTTGAAAATGACCACTCCCACTGATCAAGTCATTCTCAAGAAATTTTGCATTTCTTGATTCCACAATTCTAGTGTTGTAAGATGAACAATAGAATCTAATACCCCTTAGACCTTTGAACATATCTAATGAAATACCCACTAATGGTCCTTGGGTCTAGCTTCTTCTCTTATAGGTTATAAATTCTCACTTCAAACGGGCGTCCCCAAACATGTATATGCCTCAGACTTGGTTTCCAACCCTTAAATAACTCAAAAGGTGTCTTTGAGATAGCCTTGGTTGGAACTTGGTTTAATATATACACAGCCGTCTTTAGAGCTTCAGTCTACAGGAATTGAGGAAGTTTTGTGTTACTCCTCATATTTCTCACCATGTCTATTAAGGTTTGGTTTCTTCTTTCTACCACATCATTCTGATCTAGAGAGCTAGGCATCGTGTACTGGGAAACAATCTCATGTTTCTGAAGAAACTTTGCAAAAGGACTAGGCGCTTGTCCACTTTCAGTATATCTACCATAATACTCTCTACCTCTATTTGACCTTACGATTTTAATCAGTTTTTCACATTGATTGTCCACTTCAGCCTTAAGCATTTTAAAGGCATCCAAAGCTTCGTCCTTAGAATGAAGTAAGTAGAGATACATATATCGCTAATAGTCATCTATGAAGGTAATAAAGTATTTCGGACTATTTGCGCCTATATCTGGACAACAAATATTTGTATGTATGATTTCTAATAGATTTGTACTCCTCTTGGCATCCGTTTGAGACTTGTTAGTTTACTTACCCTTAATGCAATCCATGCAAGTCTCAAAGTCAGCAAAATCTAAAGTATTAAGTACCCCTTCATTTACTAATCTCTTAATTCTCTTAATGGATACGTGTCCTAATCTACGGTGCTATAACATAAAGGATTCTTAATTCATAACACATCGTTTCAATCCAGCAGTGACATGCATCGAATTATAGGCATCATCATTTTGTAACTGAATGGAATAAAGACCATTAGATAATGTACCATAACCAATAACTTGAGTTCCATTACATAAACTAAAACCATAATTTGAAAAGTTAAAGGAAAAACTAAAAGGTACAAGTCTTAATACAAAAATCAAATTTCTAGAGAAATTTGGAACATAAAAAGTCTTTTCCAAGCACAAAATAAAGCCACTGCTCAAAACCAAACTGCAAGTGTCAATGGCTTCAACATGTGAACTAGTCTTACTTCCTGAATAGATGAATTGTTCACTTTCTACCGGCTTCCTTAGGTTTTGTATACACTGCAAGGCATTCGAAACATGGATTGTGGAACCAGAGTCAATCCACCATGTGTTATGATTAACATTAACCATATTAGATTCATAACAAACAAAGGAAATTTGAGTACCTTTCTTTTTAAACCAATCCTTAAATTTAGCACAGTCTTTCTTTATATGTCCCCTCTTCTTGTAGAAGAAACACTTTGATGGCTTCTTTATATTGAATTGGGGAGTAATTTTTCCTTTTCCCTTATTTTTGTCATCATCCTCCCTTTTCTTTCCTAAAACGGTCAAATTAACCCTTTCACCCTCTTCCATCAACAACCTCTCCTCTTCTTTCACACACATGGTCAACAGTTCATTGATCGACCAATTGTCCTTATGTGTGTTATAAGAGATTTTGAAAGGACCGTATTGTTGGGCAGAGTGCATATAATGTAATGCACTAGGAAAGATTCCAATATAGTAACCTCCAACGCTTTCAGCTGAGCTGCTATGTCCCTCATACGCGTGATATAATCACGTATGACCTTAGCTTCAAGGATGACAACTGAATAATCAAAGTGCTAGCAAGGGCCTTATCAGATGTAGCGAATTGCTCATCAATAGCCTTCAATAGATCTCTAACATTACTATGTTGTTCGACAGAACTACGAATACCATCAGATATCTTGGTCTTTATGAATATCGCGGAGAGGCGATTAGATCTCTCCCATTTTTCATAAAGATCAATAGCGTCTGGAGTGTTGGTCTCAGTCGTACTCGGTGGTTCGTCCTTCCTAATAGCATAGTCTTTATCCATCCAGCCCAAATGAAGTAGAATTCTCTCATTTTAGACCTTATAGTTATCACCTCTCAATTCGGGAATATCACACTTAATGTCAAAAATATTCACAGTTTGAGTAACTACAAATTAAGAAATAAAAATATATGCTCGTTATATATAATTCGAGACTAATAATAATTCATGGTTTACCGATGTAAATCATGCATTTAACAAATGAATCTGGTGACATAAGACTTGCCTGTGAGCTAAAGTTCTACTCAATTAGATTCATCCAAAACTTTATGACAAAACTATTGAATTATGTTTCTTTTCTTAATTCTTGTGGGGAGATTAAGAAATATAATCCGATATTTCATCCTAATTAATCATACAAATATAACAAAATTCCTGTGGGTAGATTTTATCATATCACGTATGATTAATTACTATTAATGTATTAATTTGATCTTAAAACTAAATATATAATTGTAATTAATTTGAGATGTTGTGGCTATTCCTAATTAATTAAAATCATATGATCACTCACATTACCTTACGCTTTAAATAAAAGCCTAAACATTTGCATCAATTAATAAATAACGCAAATAAATCAAATAATAATGCACAAATTATTTAATCTAATTTTGCATGTATAATGATCATGAATTTATACACACAATTTTCAATTAATCACATGTAATTTGTGCAAATAATTAAACAATTATAATAAGCATGTCAAAATTCAAATTCCAACATAAGTCATACATAATTAAAAGTTAATATTTTCATAAAATATTAATATCAAAATGATTTTTATAATTAAAAATCACAACATAAGGGTTAGATCTTGATTAATCCAATTAATCATTAATATTAAAAAATTAATATTAATAAATATATTTTTAAAAAATATGATAGAGTCGTCTTCAACCTCCAGTCGGATTGGGTGTGACCCGACTATAACCTGATGAAGCCCCAACACTTTTGTTGCATAGAGGAAACCTGAAGACGAATGAAGGTCGTCAATGGGACGACGTAGACCACATGACGTTTATGAGATGTCAAAAAACCAACCATGCGACGTTGTATGGAAGGCGACGTTTGAAGCCTCACGTACGCGAGAAAAGAATCGCTGGTTACATTCATACGTAAGTTATGTTTTTATTATCACACCTAAAGGTTTTATCACAACATTCTTATTGAATTGCCACAACTCAAAACTTATGTATTGTTTGGTAAAATTGATTGAAAATGCATGGTTTTATTCATGCTTAATTTGTATTTTTACCATTAGAAACAAAGGTTTGATCAACAACATTGGTATTGGATTACCATTATTTGATAGACAATTTCTTTCAAATTAATCTTAGTAAATTCAAAAAATTAAAAATAATGGTAAAGAAATTTTTTGTATAAAAAATGAAAATAAAAATTAATGTAAAAACATTTAATTGATAATAACGATAAGAGTCAAGGGATCTAGCATAAAGTCTTTTGTTTTCAAATAATTCAGATTTGAGTTAAATTATGACATCATACCAATGTTTTAAAAACTGGACCAAAAATTAAACCTGAAAGAAGAGATGTTTAAGGTTTAAAAGATTCGATCGGTATTAGACCATCGTAAAACTGGTTAAAGATTGAATAAAATTAAGGACTTTAAAATATGATTAAAAGATGTTATTCATATCTATCGAAGAATTTGAAGTTTAATTAAGAAAGATTGTTAAATGAAAAATAATTGATTTATTTTGGTTTATAAGAACTTATTAATTTATAAAAATTGACTGATTAATTAATAAATTAATCAAAATTTAACATAAAGTTATTAAAATAAATCAAACTAAAAATTAAAAATTGAACAAAAAAGTTGAAAGATTCAAGGCTTTTACAGTTGAACTGTTACAATAACTAAAAAAATTTACCAATTGTTAAATGAAAAAGTTCCAAAACCAATTTACATACTCATGGAAACTAGATTAATAATGTACTTTTAAACATAATAAAGTTTATGATTTAGTATTATCAGTCCACATGTATTTAAGTTTCTTATTTTTCTTATTGATTATCTTCTATTCGCTAATTGTTTGATTTATTTATTATTTGGAATGGATTAATTTTGTGAATGACTAGGACTAATGATTCTTTTTTTTTTTTAAGGAATGGAAAATTGAGAATAATAATAACAACACAAGGATAAAGATAGCTTTACTTTAACAACTCATCCTACCTGTTTGTAAAATATAAAATAAAAGATGAAAACATAATCACAATAATGGACTGTCGTCTTGGTTCACCTCCTATGCTACTATTTTGGTTAACCTCCCATGTTGCTTTCTTGGTTCACCTCGCATCCTATTATCTTGGTTCACATCCTTATGCTACTGTCTTCGTTCATCGCACATCTGGCTTTTCACTGCCCATCATTTATAACAATTATAATATAAAATTAATAAGTTATCTAAATGATGATATTACTTAGGATGAGACTCATTTATATATTGTTCAATGTTGGGATGATTACCATAACCCATGTGGCACCTGATGCAAAAGATCCTAAACTTGTTGTTCTTATGCTCATGAAAATAGTGGTTTCGTAGTGCAATACGGTCTAAAACTTTAATAAAAGAAATAATACATTGGTAGACATCTCCTTACATAAAATAGTTTTACTTTAACAACTCATCCTAACCATTCGTAAAATATAAAATAAAAGATGAAAACATGAATATGATAATGGATTGTTGTCTTGGTTCACCTCTCATGCAACTGTCTTAGTTCGATCGCCCATACTGTTGTTTTCGTTTGCCTTACATCCTACCTTTCATTGCCCATCATTCATAACAATTATAACATAATAATTAATAAGTTATGTAAATGATGATATTACCTGGGATGGTGCTCACTCATATGTTATTCAAGGTTGGGTTAATTATCACAACCCATGTCGCATTAAGGGCAAAAGATCCTGAACTTGTTCTTACGCCCATGAAGAAAGTGGTGTTGTAGTGCAACACAGTCCATCACTGTCTTAAAATAAATAGTACAATGGTAGACATCTCTTTTCGTAAAATAGCTTTACTTTAACAACTCATCTTATTCGTTCGTAAAATATAAAAGATGAAAACGTGATTATGATAATGGCCTGCTGTCTTAGTTCACCACCCTATGTTGCTATCCTCGTTCACCTCCCATCTTGTTGTCTTAGTTCACCTCCTTACATTGCATCTTCATTCACCTCGCATCCTGCTTTTCGTTGTTGATCATTTATATCAATTATAAACGAGTACTCTTGGGGGAGATCACAAGGGGAGAAATTACAAAGTTTTTGAGGGAGATGAGAAGTGGAAGGGCCATAGGACCGAATGACATCCCTATAGAGGTATGGAAGCAACAAGGAGTTATCAATATTGAGTGGTTAGTTAAGCTATTTAATGTGATCCTTGAGTCAGCCAAGATGCCAGATGAATGGAGATTGAGAAGATTGATCCCCTTGTACTAGGCCAAATGAGACATTCAACAATGCCAAAACTATCGAGGCATCAAATTATTGAATCATACCATGAAATTGTGGGAGAAGGTAATTGAAAAGAGAATCTGGAGAGCTGCTTCTATATCGAACAACCAGTTCGAATTTATGCCTAGTTGGTTCACGACAGAAACAATACATCTGCTTTAGAGACTAATGGAATGCTACAGGGAACAAAAATGGAATTTGCATATCGTTTTTGTAGATTTGGAGAAGGCGTATAGTAGGGTCCCTAGAGAACTCTTATGGTGGTATTTGGAGGCAAAGGACATTCCTAGGACATATATCAGAGTGATTAGGGATATGTATGAAGGAGCATTGACTAGCGTAATGACGATAGGAGGTGACACGAAAGCGTTCTCTATTAATGTTATACTACATCAAGGCTCAGCTTTAAGCCCTTTTTTGTTCGCATTAGTGTTAGATGAACTTACCAAACATATTCAATGGGAGGTACCTTGGTGTATGTTATTTACTGATGATATTGTCTTGGTGGATGAGACCAAGGAGGGGGTCAATGCCAAGTTAGAACGTTGGAGAGAAATGTTAGAATCGAAAGGTTTTAGAATGAGTAGGTCCAAGACGGAGTTTCTAGAATGCAACTTTTCGGGTAGTCAAATGGCACATGAGGCGGTGGTAGCGATTGGCACTGACATCATACCACAGAAGTCGAGTTTTAAAAACCTCGGATCCATCATTTAGAGAGATGGTAATATCGATGAAGATATATTGCATCGTATTAGATTTGGGTGGATCACATGGTGGAGTGCATCAGGTGGTTTATGCGATAAAAAGTCCCTGTAAAACTCAAAGGGAAGTTTTAGAAGATAATGATGCGGCCAACCATGTTATATGGGGCAGAGTGTTGGCCTATTAAATGTAGGCATATGTGACAGTTGTTGGTAATAGAAATGTGTATGTTTAGGTGGATGTATGACATTACCATAAGAGATAAGGTACAGAATCGGGTAGTGAGAGTCACACTGCAGGTGGCTAGTATTACGGACAAGTTGAGAGAGAAAAAGCTTAGGTGGTTTGGGCATGTGCGCAAGATGCCATCTAATGCTTCGGTACGACGCTGTGAGATAATAAACCTTAATGGCTACAAAAAGAGGAAAGGAAGGCCTTATAAGACCTAGTTTGACGTGATAGGATAAGGGTAAACGATACCCTTTAGAGTCCTCACGCCTCATACTTACCACATAGGAAGTCCAACCCAAATGGGCTTTATGGCTTTACGAGTGGGGTGCTCAGTGAAGATCCTTAGCGCATCTAACGACAAAAAGAGCTGATCTTTACAGGGTGTAAGGTACTTGCAAATATGGTCAACCATCAGGTATGTCCTTATGTACTGTCTTGTAATTCTATTTACTTAAATTTTCTACGTGTTTAACCTGCATCACTATTTTTCTATCGCATATGCATTATGAGTCTACCGAAAATAGCCTCTCTACTATGTAGGGGTAAGGCTGCATATTATTATACCTCCCTAGGCCCTATGTCACTGCGGGATTTTAGATTGGGTGTGATGATGATGATGATGATTAAGTTAGTTAAATTATGATATTACCTAGTATGATGCTTAAACATATGTTGTTCAAGGTTAGGTTGATCATCACAACTCATGCCGTACATGGGGATCCTGAACTTGTTGTTCGTATGCCCATAAAGATAGTGGTGTTGCAGTGCAACATGGTTTAACATTGTCTTAAAATATATAGTACACTGGTAGACATCTCCTTTCATAAAATAACTATACTTTAACAATTCATCCTACCTGTATGTAAAAGATAAAATAAAAGATGAAAACATTATTATGATAATGGACTACTGTCTTAGTTCACCTCCACATGCTGCTGTCTTCATTCACCTCACATCTTGTTGTCTTAGTTCATCTCCTTAAGCTACCGTCTTCGTTTTCCCTATATCTTGCCTTTCATTTCCCATCATTCATAACAATTATAATATAATAGATAATAAGTTATCTAAATGATGATATTACCTGGGATGATGCTCATTCATTTGTTGTTCAAGGTTGGGATGGTTATCACATCCTATGCCGCATTTGGGGAAAAAGATTCTAAACTTTTTGATCTTATATCTATGAAGGCAGTGGTGTTGCAATGCAATAAGGTCTAACACTGTCTTAAAATAAATAGTACATTTGTAGACATATCCTTTCGTAAAAATAGCTTTACCTTAAGAACTCATCCTACCCATTCATAAAATATAAAATAAAAGATGAAAACATTATTATAAAAAGGATTGATGTCTTGGTTCACCTCTCGTGTAGCTGTCTTGGTTCACCTCCCCATGTTATTATCTTCGTTTGCCTCGCATCTTGCCTTTCATTACCCATCATTCATAACAATTATAATATAAGATTACCTGGGATGATGCTCATTCATATGTTATTGATAGGAGTTTAATTGATTATGAAATTATTCTATAATACTTAGCGATTATTAACATGAAATTGTTTAAGATACTCACTTTGACTCATATATGATTTTATGCACAATTCGGAAGCAAAGAAGTTAAAGTGAGTCAAAAGCCTTATATTTTGGCCATTTTTTGAAGATTAATTTTCACTTGTCTTCATGGAGCAAGAAGAAGAAAATTAAAAGTCAAGAAGAAAAAAAGAAACAAAAGAAAACACAAACAAGAAAATTCCAAGTTGCTCATGAAAAAGAAGTAGAAAAGTTGTGCATGGAATACATGTAATTTACGTGAATTAATGGCAATACAGTAGGAGAAGAAAAGAAGAACAAAAAGCCCAGGAAACTGCAACAATACGACAGCGTGTGGCCAGATGGAAGAGACAAAAAATGACACAGTAGCATGGAGCGTAAATGCAGACGCTCTACGTAAGTGCAGAACATCTGCATTTCACACAGGCATTTCCACAGGTTGTCTAGAGGGTTTTAAATGAAGAGGTGAATAGTAAGCTTGGGCCAACAATTAATTCATAAAATCTGAGAGTAGTAGTGTAGCGAGGAGGCACAATAGGGAAGAGCAGACAAGGGGTCTTCGGTTGGGGTTATAATGTAGGGATTGAAGCATTTTCTTGGGAGAGACTGATGAAGAGCTAGACGTCCTGATGCCAATTTGGAGGTGACATTGATGCCGAAGACCCAAGTTAAGTATATTTCACCTTTTTTGTTGTTTCTTTCTCTCATTAGAAATTTATTGTATTATCCTCTGTTAATTGATTTGAGTTTTGTGTATGGATAATCGAATTTTTGTTATTGTTTGGTTATTTATGTATGAACCCATTGGGTATTGTGAAAAGATGATTTCAATGTGTTCATTAAATTGTTTATTTGCAAACCCACTGCTAAAATTTTGATATAATCTGTAATTGTTATGTTAAAATTCATGTGTAGTGACTAATGATTTGTAATCATTAGGGATAACATAACCTATATTAAATGACACATCGTATATGGTTGTTGCCTTGATAAATCGATTTTTCTAATTCATAATGCTATTGACTAATTAAATCTAGAGATCGTATCCTAGGTTATTCGATGGTTAAGTTGAATTAACGATAGGATCTTGATTAAACACTACTTAAGGGAAAAGTCAGGTTAATTATTAACTCACGATTAATAGTTACTGGGAGAGATTAGAGAACAACAATTCAATGAAATATGTTTAATTAAGGTGTAGGTCGAGATTGAACTAAAGAACTGGGTCCTTATTAAATTCCCCACTTTTATCATTTTTCACATGTTTTCTTTAATTTGTTTTCATTAGGTTAGTTTTATTTTATTTTCTTATTTCAAATTCCAAAACCCCCTGTTAAACCTAAACATCAGTTACTTTTATTTCAGAAACTTTACACATACTCTCTGTAGGATCGACCTAGACTCACCACTGCTATAGTAGTAGGCCTAGTTTTATTTTGACTAGCATTACGACGCGTTGTCAGTTTTGAAGCCATTGTTGGGGAGTGCAGTGTTTTAGTTTTTATTTGTGATTTAATTGGTTTTTTTAATATATTTGTTCATAATTGGTTTCTTTTCAGTTATTTTGTGATCCTTTCTTTATTATATTTGGTGTTTGTGATTTATAAAAAAAATCATAGATGGAAGTAATTTTTTCTTTAACTCTTATGCTCAATCCTGTAACCAAGGTTGGACTGATCGACCTAAATTTTGGTTATGGATGGGATAACCATCAGAATTATTGCTATGATAGTTTACAGGACACATAGCAATTTCCTTATAGACCAGAAGCTTCTTGTTAAAACTCAGGTACATCTCTGGAAGAATTAATGAATGTTATGATTGCTAACAATCTTCAATTTCAACAGGGTGTGCAATAACTTCAGCATAATACCCAACAGTTCCAGCGAGAAATGGAGCATATAAAGTCTAGAAACCAGAACTTGTTAAGCTAAATGGGTGAAATGGTAGCGAGGATCGAACGCATAGAATCATAAATGGAAAAGGAGCAGTCATATCAACCCGAGGCATACCCTATGGGCATAAGTGCAGAAATCTTACAAAGTGATTAGGAGCTTGAGAATTTTGAGAGCAATAGTCAAGGAATTACTTGTGTCAAAGAAGTTGAGGAGGAGCTTGAAGTAGAATATGATACATCATTTAGCTCGAAGGTGAGTATTGAGTTCATGATTATTTTTTAGACTAACTCTTTACCCTTACATAGCAGAATGGAGGAATTAAATGAGGAAGAAAAAGGCAAAGAGACATTTGAGATCTTTCTAGAGTGCCTGGACTCAGTCAAGATTGAAAGTCAAAGGATAGGGAAGATGCTGAATATGATAGATCATCAACAGAGACCCTATCCTAAAGAACCTCATGTGGAGGAGCCGTATGTGACACCTGAAGATCACAATTTTATCACGTGAGGAGAAAACAAGGAGTCCAGCTTGCGACCCTAAACAAAGGCGCTTTTTGGAAGGCAATCCAAGGGAAGTAAATTTTTTTCTTTACATTTCCACGTTACTTTTTATATGAATGTGTATTTTGAATTTGTTTGTTTTACTTGCTTTAAGTTTTCAATTAAAATGAGAAAAAGAAGAAAACAAACAGACAAACATTTTTTCGATTTCTGTTGCTTTTAGGATTATATAGTCATGATTATAGTGTGAATTGACTAGAGAATTTCGTAGCAATTTTAGCATGTAATTTTACTTTTATGATTGGTCAATATGCATTATCTTTAGAAGAGTAGTGACTAGTGGTAGACAAAGTCGGTGATATTTTTAGCCTTATTAGACTGACACATTCATATTAGTCTCATTATCTTTTGATAATGTGTGACCTTTATAACATGTATATCTTGATTTTGCCTTGAATTTCTATTCGAGACCATATTTTTATCACATGCATTAACATGGATATGAGTAGGCATTCTTTGCTTTTCCGAACTACGTTAGCCAAATAGCCTACCCATTATATGATTTTCCTTTTTAATAAGCCCCTTTGAGCTTTATTTGCCTTTTTTTGTGTATTAGCCATATTACATGCTTTAACCTAACCAAATGTTCTTCCCAAGCCTTAAAACTAGTGAAACTTTTGTTGATTGTTGAGTTTATGGATACACAAAAGTGTAAGTGTGGGGGTATGCATATGTATAGGTTGGTTATAATGTTCGAATGTTATTTTATGCCTTATCATTGAAATTTCCACGTTGATATAGTTTATTTTAATTTTTATAAGGAAAAGAAAGAAAGAAAAGAGAAAAGCAAAAGAAAAAAGAAAATAAGAAAAGAAAAGAAAATGAAAAAGAAAGAAAGAAAGAAAAATAAAAGGAATGATTTTTTTTGTTTAAATAATTTATCAAGGAGGAAGTGCATGTGAGTTTGCAAAGTTATTCATAATGAATGCATCTTCCTAGAGTTGTAATGAATGTGTTATTTGAATATATTGAATATGAGGTAGATGTTGACTTGGAAGGTTCACTCTTGTGCTTTCAATGTATTGTTGGCATAAATTGTATGAGTGATTCCTTGGTATATGCTTCATGTGGTTTACTTGAAAGAGCTAAAATGAGTTGTAAAATATAAGTATTGCATTCGTCATAGCTGATGGTACCCAGTTTTGTATAAGTGTGAACTTGTACACTTGATGTCATAGTGAGTGTTGCATTTGTTACATTAGCTTTAATGACTTTCATACTACTTGAACCAAATACATCTCACTTTACCTTTGCCCACATTACAATCCTAAAAAGTCCTTTGATTCATGATTTTGCATGTGAACATTAGTAGGGAGAGAAATGAAATGAAATGCAAAGTTATGGAATGACATGATTATGAATAGTGTTGAGTGTACCTATGGATGTATTTTAATCAAACACATTTTTTACGTCTACTATTAGATTGCTCTGTTTTTGAAGATGTTGAATGTTGATTGATCATGAGTAAAAGCTTGGAATGTTGACTTCTTGCTATGATTTTTGAAAGTCATTCATCTTTGTTTATGATTATGTATTCTTAGAACATATGGGAAATGAGTCAATGTTTTTTGGTCTTTGAGCTTAATTCTAATATTTTGCCCGAGGATGACCAAAAGCTAAGTGTAAGGGAAATTAATAGGTGTTTAATTGATTATAAAATTATTCCATAATACTTAACGATTATTGACATGAAATTGCTTAAGATACTCACTTTGACTCATACATAATTTTAGGCATAATTGGGAAGCAAAGAAGCTAAAGTGAGTTAAAAGCTTTATATTTTGTCCATTTTTTGAAAATTAATTTTTGCTTATCTTCATGGAGCAAGAAGAAGAAAATTAAAAAAAAAAGAAAAAAGAAAACACAAACAAGAAAATTCCAAGTTGTTTACGATAAAGAAGCAGGAAAGATGTGCATGGAATATATGCAATTTACATGAATTAATAGCAACACAGTAGGAGAAGAAAAGAAGAACAAGAAACCAAGGGAAGCTGCAACACTACGGCAACTTGTGGGAAGATGGAAGAGACAAAAAATGACACAGCATCAGGTGGAGTAAAACGACAGCAGCATAGAGCGTAAACGTAGACATCCTGCATAAGTGCAGAACGTTTGCATTTCATGAAGATGTCCTATGGAAATGTAGACGTTTCTATAGACTGGATGGAGGGCTTTAAATAAAGAGGTGAACAGTATGCTTGGACCAACAATTAATTAATAAAATTCGAGAGTAGTAACATAGAGAGGAGGCGCAATAAGGAAGAGCAGATAGGGGGGGTCTTTGGTTGGGGTTATAACATGGGGGCTAAAGCATTTTCTTGGGAGAGACTCATAAAGAGCTAGACGTCCCCACGTTGGCTCAGAGGTGGCATCGACGACGATGACCTGCGTTTAGTGTATTTCACCGTTTTTGTTATGTCTTTCTCTCATTAGGAATTGATTGTGTTATCCTATGTTAATTGATTTGGGTTTTATGTATGGATAATTGAATTTTCCTTATTGTTCGATTATTTGTGTATAAACCCATTGGGTATTATGAAAAGATGATTTTAATGCATTCATTGAATCATTTATTTGCAAACTCATTGCTAGAATTTTGATATAATCTGTAATTGTTATGTTGAACTTCCTGTGTAGCAATTAATGGTTCGTAATCGTTAGTGATAACATAGCCTAGGTTAAATGACGCATCGTATATGGTTATTGCCTTAATTAATCAGTTTTTCTAATTCGTAATGCTACTGCCTACTTAAATCTAGAGATCATATTCTAGGTTATTCGGTGGTTAGATTTAATTAACGATCATATCTTTATTAAACATTACTTAGGATGTAGGTCGAGATTAAACTAAAGAACCAGATCCCTACTGAATTTCCCATTTTTATCATTTTTCGCATGTTTTCTTTAATTTGTTTTCATAACGTTAGTTTTATTTTATTTTCTTATTTTAAAATCCAAAACCCCCTGTTAAATCTAAACACCAGTTACTTTCATTTCGGAAACTTTACACACTCTCTGTGGGATCGACCTAGACTCACCACTACTATAGTAGTAGGTTTAGTTATTTTATTTTGACTAGCATTGCGATACGCGCTATCAGTTGTTCAAGATTAGGTTAAATATCATCACCTATGCTGCACCTGGTGTAAAATATCATGAATTTGTTGTTCTTATGCCCATAAAGATAGTGAAATTGCAGTATAACACGATCCAACACTATCCTAAAACAAATAGTACATTGGTAGACATCTCCTTTCATAAAATATCTTTACTTTAACAACTCATCCTACCTGTTTGTAAAATATAAAATAAAAGATGAAAACATGATCATGATAATAGATTATTATCTTGGTTCACCTCCCATGCTATTGTCTTGGTTCCCCTACCCATGTTGTTATCTTCGTTCACCTCACATTCTACTTTTTATTGCTTGTCATTCTTAACAATTATAATATAATAATTAATAATTTATCTAAACAATGATTTTATCGCGGATAATGCTCATTCATATGTTGTTCAAGGTTGGGTTGATTATCACAACCCATATCTCATTTAGTGCAAAAGATCATGAACTTGTTATTCTTATGTCCATGAAGGTAGTGGTGTCGCAGTGCAACATGGTCTAATACTATCCTAAAATAAATAGTATGTTGGTAGACATCTCCTTTCGGAAAATAACTTTACTTGAACAACTAATCCTACCCGTTAGTAAAATATGTTGGTAGACATCTCATATTCTGGTTCTTCATCCTTGAGGTCTCCACTATAACTTGTTTCAGCTTTTGCTTCATTGTTTCTGCTTTGATCTTCAATCATCCGATTTTTTTTGTCTTTGATTCATGCACTTCTGAATTATTCCTAAGGTCATTAACTCTAGTTTCCTTTAAAACTTAGGAACCTCCAACTTCTTCTTCACCTTGACTAATGTGGCTAAGTCTTCCACAAGCTTCAACATAGCAGGCTGTATAAAACAACATAATTCAACACTTTCTTTGTTCACTTCGCATCCTTCTTTTCATTGTCCATTATTCATAATAGTTATAATATAATTATTAATAAGTTATATAAAGGATTATATTACGTGGGATGATTGTCATTCATTTGTTATTTAAGGTTGGGATGATTTTCACAACCTATATCACAACTACTAGAAAAGATCTTGAACTTGTTACTCTTATACCCATGAAGGAAGCGGTGTTACAGTGCAACACGGTCTAACACTATCCTAAAACAAATAGTATATTGGTAAACATCTCCTTTTGTAAAATAACTTTACTTTACAAACTCATCTTACCCGTTTGTAAAATATAAAAAAAGTTGTAAACACGATCAATGATAATGGACTGCTATTTTGGTTCACCTCCTATGCTGCTGTCTTAGTTCACCTGCCCATGCTACTATCTTCATTCACCTAGCATCAAGTTGTCTTTGTTCACCTCCCTATGTTGTCTTCGTTCACCTCTCATATTGCTTTTCATTGCCCATCATTCATAACAATTATAATATAATAATTAATAAATTATCTTAATAATGATATTACCTGGGATGATGCTCATTCATATGTTGTTCAAGGTTAGGTTAATTATCACAATTCATGTCACACATAGTGCAAAAGATCCTAAACTTATTGCTCTTATGCTCGTGAAAACAGTGGTGTTGCAGTGCAACACGGTCCAACACTATCCTAAAATAAATAGTACATTTGTAGACATCTCCTTTTGTAAGATAACTATACTTTAACAACTCTTCCTACATATTCAAAAAATAAAAAACAAAAGATGAAAACACGATCATAATAATGAACTACTATCTTGGATCACCTCCTATGTTATTGTCTTGGTTCACATCCCTATGACGTTGTCTTCGTTCAACTCGCATACTGCTGTCTTGGTTTACCTCCTCATACTGCTAACTTCGTTCACCTTGTATCCTGCTTTTCATTGCCTACCATTCATAATAATTATAATATAATAATTAATAAGTTATCTAAATGATGATATTACCTAAGATGATGCTTATTCATATGTTGTTAAAGGTTAGGCTTATTATCACAAACCATGCCCCACGTAGCGCAAAAGATCTTGAACTTATTGTTCTTATGCTCGTAAAGACAGTGGCGTTGTAATGCAACACGATTCAACACTGTCCTAAAACAAATTGTACATTAGTAAACATCTCCTTTTATAAAATAATTTTACTTTAACAACTCATCTAACTTATTCATAAAATATAAAATAAAATATGAAAACGCAGTCATGATAATGTACTACTGTCTTTCACCTCCCATGTTGTTGTCTTGTTTCACCTCCCCATGCTGCTATATTCGTTCACCTCACATCTTGCTTTTGTTGCCTATCATTCATAACAATTAATA
>JAOQMP010000210.1:11708699-11733580 GCA_027563575.1 Erythroxylum pedicellare
TCGAGACGGAAACAGTTTTTTCTGTTCTGTCCACCACAACCAAACATCTCACTGTCTCCAGTTTTTGTTCCGTTCTGTTTCCAAATTTTTGTTTTCGTCTCCAGATACTGGAGACAGCAACCATACGCAACATAAAAGCATAAAGTTGTTCCTTGTAAAATATTATGTCTTCATGACCAATTGTTCCATTTACTACAAACAGCCAACCTATTCCTATCTCCGGCGATCAACTGTAAGAAGCCAACCATTGGATGAACCCACAAATACTTTTATCTTTGCCCTCTTCCAAATGAAAACCTAAATCAATATCATAACCCTTCTTTCCTTGTAAACTATGCACCCCATTGTTACTCTTGTGGGTAGGTACACCAACAATGGAAGACAATTTCCATGTTTTACACACATAAGAAGATCGTACTTTGTCAATGTACAACAGGACCTTCTCTTCCATTGTCTAACAATTCCAATGGGAGGTGGGTCTGACCAGCTACGATTCATATTTCTTCAAAGAAAATAAATGAAAAATAAAGGAAGAACAAAACCAGTTGGCACCAGGAAGAATGCAGAACAAACCCGGACACCCGGGAGAACAAAACGAACGTCGTAGACTCGACGCAGCTAACAGACCAGACCAAGCCAAGACTTGTGGTGCTTCTAGCAAAGAAGAGACGCTAGAGGAAGACTCTCTTCACCTTTTTTCATACCTATTTAAGAGGGATTTCTTATTCTTCTCCATATCTTGTTTTGGAATAAGAAGGAATTCTTATTCCCTTACCGCCTATTATTCTTCACATCTTTTGTTTTGGGAATTGTAATTCATATTCTCTTGCAACTCTTATGTCCAGACAGCCTTCTTTTTCATCCTGTACGACGTTATGTCCAAGTCTGTGTACACCATAGCTCTCCCAGTCGTTTGAACTCGAAACTTCTTTTCCTTCGAGAGTCCGCAATTCCAAGCTGTTGACAACAACTTCCTCCCCAACATTATAATCTCTGAACGCCATTCAACTCCGAGCAGCCTCTGGCAGTGGCCCACTATCTATCCCCGTCTGCCATTAAGCACAAAGCTTGACGTCAAACTTCACGAACGTAAAACTTGAAAAATTGTAATCATTTGCGTAAATTTAGAGCGAAGATGTGACCTTTTCTCTAAAAGCTAGAGATGATCAATTGAAACGAAATCAAAAGCTACGGATTACGTTAGGGCTTTTTGAAAATCTCCAAGCCTGGCTGTATGGGTGAATTTGGGTCACTCTGACAAGTTAAAGCAGATATAAAACCACTGCCCACAAGAGCTGAGGGTGTAAACACGTAACGAAATTAGCGTGTTGGATTGGATTACTACAGCCAGAAACCAATGCCAATTATTATTACTTAGTTTATAATTAATTACGTCTTTTCTTTTATTAGAATATTATTTAATTATTTAAATAATTATACATTTACACACATAAGACATGCTCTGATATCCCCTTGCGACTTGGATTTCTTCTTCCCCCACCACCTCTCCTCCTCTCCTTTTCTCTAACCCTAAAATGTTCACTTCCCTTTCTCTCTCTCTTTCTCGCCCCAAACTCACATACGAAACAAGTGATCAGGTACTCCTTCATTGAAATTCAGCTCTTCTCTGCGTTTTATCGCATACATATGCTTTAGGTGGTTTCTTGAATTCACGTGAAAGTCACGGATGCTCTGTTAGATTTTTATGATTGGAATGAATCCACCTTTTTGCATTATGGATTGGCCCTCTGTTTTGCTTTTGTTTCTCTGTTTTCTTTGATCGGGATTCTCGTGTCAGATAGGGTAATTCAAAATCGTGTTCAACTGTGCACAATTCAAATGATTTGATTTCTTGTTTGAAAGTTTTGAACTTTGTTTTGTTTTGATCTTTTCCGCCTGATTTTCGATATGTTTTCGTTCGTAACTTCGGTTTTGGTTTCGGAGAATGATAGAATTACAAGCGTTGCGGGGTTTTCCGCATTGTAACCTTGAAATTTTGGTGAGATGGCGCATGAATTCTTCTTAAGTTTGTTAAGTGGCTTGGTAAGGTAAGTTAAAGTTGCAAACTTGAAATTTAGTTTTTTTGTTTTTTCGTCAATGAAATGACAGAGGATGCAGGGGTTTTGGCAGATTCGGATTGTGGAATCGTTTCTGATTGCTTATGAATGTTTAGTTGGTGAATTGTGGTCCATTTCTGACAGTTGTGGAAAGATTTGCAGTTCAGGAAGAATTTGTTTGGATTCGTAACTTTTTTCAAATCTGAATTAGGGTTTGTCTAGGTTTCATGGTGGGTTATGATACCCTCTTTATTGTTTGTGCAGTAATGTAACTGGCGCAGTGGCATCAATTCTTTAAGAAGAAGAATTTTGTGGTCTAAGGAGATAAAGATTGGTAGAGTAGTAATGGAGGCCAACATATATGATGTAAATCACTTGGGTGCGGATGTTCTTTTGCCTCCTCGAAAACGGCTGCTTGCTGGATTCAAGAAGCAGACTTCTGACAGTGATGCTGCTTTGCATCCCCCAATAGTAGCCTCTTCTTCATCCTCAGCATCTCCTTCTTCACCATCTCAAACTCCACCATGCCCATATCAGCATCCACCTTCTGCAACTCCTTGTTCCCCATCTTCAATTGAATTTCAGGACCATCTTAACAATTTGCTGAGGTCTCATTTTAACAACAGCCATAATCTTTCGGCTGATCAAATTGTGGAGGCTTCAAAATCAGCTGCTAATGCTGCTACCAAAGCAGCAGAGGCCGCAAGAGCTGCAGCTCAGGAGAAAGCTATTATTGCTGCGAAAGCTGTGACAGCTGCTAAAAGTGCTTTAGCGTTAGTTGCTTCTTTTCCTGAAGAAACAGCTGCAAAGGAGAGATACCTGAAAAGGAACAAGTTTAAAAAGCATGTCCAGGTTCAGCTTTTGTATGAAAAGCACCAACCTATTGAGAATTACAGAGGTGATGAAGAACTGGCTCGCAAATTGCATCGAGATATGAACAGCTCTCCCAGAATTTCAAAGAATTGTTTGAATTCTGATTTGAAAGGGCACAAAATTAAAAAGCCTAAAACCCAAACTTCTGAGGGAGTTAGGGATTCAAACAGAAATATGGTGTTTGGAGCAAACCCATCTTCAGTTTGCAATGGGCATGCTGTAGCTCATGAGTTGGCTTATGAGAACTCTATACGGGAGGTTTTCACAATTGTAGCAGATGAAAAGGATTCCAAGTATGAAAATTCCAGTCAACTAGACATGGATAATGGAGTAGCAGAATCAAATCATTTGAAAGAGAGAATTTTGGGAGAGTCAGGTTCACCTGGTAAAAAGAGGGGAAGGCTGAAACTGAAGAAATTGCCATTAAGCAATTGTAACTTTAGGGATCAAGCAAACCCCAAGGAAGATAGTTTCCCTAAGAGCTCTCCATTGACAGTTAAGAACACGGATAATCCAACGATTCCTAATAAGCCTTTGTTCCCTGCAGAGACTTCTGCTCACAAGCTGTTGCCAATTGAGGCTGCACCTGTGTGGAAGTACCAGGAGTTTAAGGCACCTGCATGCGTCAAACAGAATAAAGTCATGCAGTCATAAACGCCAGACACCAGTTCCGGCAACAGGTGGTGATTGTAGTAGCAGTCTATAGGTGAGGGTAGGATTTGTGATGCTTTTTCTTTTCCATAGAAACGGCTTTATTGATTCATCTTTCTTGATGATCTTTGGTTTTGTAATGAAATTGAACTAATTAAAATGTATATTTTGAAATTTTACTGCTTTGCTTCCATCCCCATGTATTTCGGTTCTTTCAAATGACGGCAAAGCTTGGAATTGAGTAGCATAAGGATTTGAATAATTAAAACGCTATCTGGGTTTATTCCTATACTCAATCCATCCCGAGTTCATCTTTTTCTTTGTCCTTTTCTCCTCATCAGCATTATTTCGTTGGTTAGCAATCCAGCTTGAACATTACAGCGGTCTTGCTTTGGTTAAAAGTCTGCGTGCTTCAGCATCAGTGCTCGGTATTGAAGTCCCAGTTGACGTCGAAACATCTCGACGTTTGCCCTTTCCAATACAGCCTTTCGAATAATATGCACTTCACTGTTTACTGTCTCAGCATGTTAAATAAGTTTTAACAAGTTGGGTTCCAAATAATATGCACTTCACCATTTACTGTCTCAAGATATTAAAAAAGTTTTAACAAGTTTGAGTTCCAAAAAGTTGAAATGTTTCTGCTAAATTATTGCGGACGTTTTGTTTGCAGCATTAATTATTAGCTGTTAATTAAATATATTATATGTTCGTCTGCATCAGCATTACCTCACTCTCGATACTAATCACACCTAAAAGAGATGATCCCCAAATTGCCACATCACCTGTTTTAGTTGGTGTCTTGGTTGATGATCGAACGGGAGGTTTCATGGTCGCTGTTGGTATCATAGCGGTTGACATTTGGAGTTGACACGACACATGGTAATACTTCAAGGTAGATTCCAAATTCAAGGTTTTGCAGCACATCGATTGTTTCCTTCTTTTCCTGTCATACTTCTTAAAAAAATAGAGGGGAAATCACGCAACTCTGTTCTGACATATCGTATGATGTGACGAAATTGAAACTGTTTCAGTAACACCTGGTGGAGAGTAGTTCTGAAACTTTCCAGGATGAAAGTTTGTTTCCTTCCTTTACAATACATATTCATTGTCATGAACAAAATCATCTTTTCTGTGACTTGAAGACTGATTTGAGGAAAGGGCAAAAAAAGAAAGAAAGCAGGAATGGTTTGTCAAATTTTTAGGACAAAAACAAAATTTCCCTGCGGTGTTCAAATCAATTAAGAGAGACATTCTTGGGTTTCTAAGTGAAGAAGGTACAAGTTTTCTCCCTTGGCTAGGATGCCGAGGATCTATGTTTATAAATATTTATGATTACAGGCGCATGTTCCAAGTGCGAAATGCTTTGCTGGAATCACTAATTTAAAACTTAATTTGCTTTTGCATTTGTCCTTTTACAGCCAAAGTATATTATGTGGCACCAGACGGAAGGATCCATGATTTTTCACGGCCGAACATTGAATTGGATGTTAATTGATAAAATGTATAGACAGGGACTATCCTAAAAATTGCCCTTCCTTATCCTCCACTACACTACTTTGACTTGATGCCAAAAGTTCTGTTTCCTACCACAAAAAAGAATAATGCTGCAGTATAAATAAATGTCAATTAGGTGGAGATTTAATGGTAATTTAATGTGATATCACAATAAGGTTTGCTTTTTGTTGTCTCTTAGTTGGTAGTCCTTGTCCTTTTCTCACATCATAATATAATTTGCAAACAGTATCCACAACCACAACTAAGATGTATGACTAAAATCCTTTTTAATTAACCTTGAAATCTTCTGCGAGTCTACCCCATACGACATAAACCCACAAGTAGTGGTGACTTGAGCAACGGAGTGGACACTTGGACGGTGAAGGACAGGACCCCTTCATTATATAAAAACACTTGCATATAACCGGAGAACTGTTTTTATAAATCAAGGGTGTACCCAAAAGACAAAATACCAATTGGACCCATTTCTATCTCGGAATTGAAAGAACGATCCATCGCAACTTGTGTTGCATTTTGCTCATTGGCAGAACACTTTGAGTACACAAAAAACGTTCATTTGTAACCATCTTAATGCCAAAACAAAAAGAGCAAGCAAAAAAGGTAAATTCTAGGACTTACAGGAGAGAAGATTTCATCAATCTCACTCAAGATTGATGCTCTAATAGAAGGTATTTGAAAGTAAATGTAAAGAATCATAAAAGCAGGAGCCAAATGATCCGATTCGGCTCTCGCAGGTCGCCACTAAGACAAGTCAAAATCAGTTACATGCGAAAAACATAGACGTGTAGTTAAGTATTCTGGTTAGGTCGTAAGCCACCAGTGTATCATCACTATCAAGTTCTCTCACAAATCAATCCCTCCTACTAGTATACATTTTGTTAAATGTTAATAAAAAAATAATCTTATTTACCAATGTAACAAGCCAAGGGGAAAAAAATTCATCAGACCATACAGGTGGAGGGAGGGGCCAGAAAATGGTGCCAGCACCTGTTTTCCCTCCTTCAGTTCCCCACCTTAAGTTGCAGTTTGTTCATACCAGCATCCAAACTTTCCATATTGGCATCATTTGTCAACTCTTTGTGAATAGAATCGCTTAAATTTAGCCACGAATGCTGCAGGCACTGCTGAGCAGTGGGCCTCTTCTCTGGTGTAAAATCAAGAAGAGGACAAAGAAATTCTGCAAAGTCCTTCGCATCAGTCTCAGAGAAATTGTACCTGTCAACCAACATGCGATCAAGTGACCAAAACTTCAGCCTTCGAATCCTCTTTAGATCCCCATGCCTGTCAAAGAAATCCTTGGATCGAGCTCCTCCAATGGCTATCTGCTAAACAAGATTTAAGACATAAATCGGAAACATAATGGAATAACTCTAGGAGACCAACGCAAAAACCTATGCATACCTTTCGAGGCATCTTTCCAAGGAGTTCCATCATTAAAGCAAGGTGATCCTGAAACAAACATGATCAACAGTTTATTACTACCCAGGCCAAATTTTCAGAATCTCAATGGCATAATTCAGCCATCATATCATCCATGAGTCTTCTAAATTCCTAATTTGTGAATAGATATCATACAAGTTGGCAAAAAATCTAACAAATTATGTGTTACATTCAAATCCAATTGCTTAAAACAGAATACCAATGGAAGGATCTATCATACCTCATCTTCACCAAACCCCTGTCCTTCCTTGGGAGCAAACATCATGTCCCCGGTAGCAAGCTCAAATGCAGTGCAAGCAAATGACCACATATCAACAGAAAAGGAGTAACCAGACCGCAATATTACTTCAGGAGCCCTATACTGCCTTGTCTGAATTTCCTCTGCAAACTGCTTATCAGCCCAGCATGCATTTCCAAAATCAACAACCTTGCATCTCACATCAAGCCCATCCAGACATCTCCCCGACTTTGTCACAGCCGCTCCCATTGAAGCTCTGCTTCCTGAAATCTTAGCAACAGCATTCCTAGCCCTCCTTTTCAACTTCTTTTCAATGATGCTCATTGTGGATCCACCATTAAGATTACACTCAGGCCTTTCAATAATCGGTTTTAACCCAGACCGAATAGGATCCTTGGCAGGATCAATAGTGGAAACAAGAAGAATATTTTCTGGCTTTAGATCAGTGTGGATTATACCCAGTTCTCGGTGCAAGTAATCGAGACCAGTCAAAATGCATTTGCAGATCTCTTTAACTTTACTCAATTTGAGACCTTTATATCGGTTATATCTGATAAGCCTGAGCAAGCTGTCACCAAGGAACTCAAGAACCATGCAGTGGTGCTGCCCATTCGGCCCCGCATGCTTGAAATGATCAATCAGTTGCACAACACAATTGGAATTTGAGGGATCACCATTGGTTATAATCGAAAGCACTTCAATCTCATGAAGTGCAGCTTGAGCAAATTGCGCTGCACTTTTCTGGATCTTTAGAGCAACATATTTCTAGTGGATAGAACAGGAAGAAACCGTCAAAAATCTAAGCTTGACATAAAAGGGTAATATCTAATGCTTTTACTAAGTCAATACCGTACCACACCCACGTTAAGGCGCTAAACAATAAAGAAACAAATTACAAAGCATTTGGTAGCACAAACCAAGACGTTACCTTTGTCCAATACTAGACGTAAACTGCCACATTAGGCTCATCAGGGAAAACAAAAGATAAAAAACACAAAAGTAGAAAATATCATCTTTATTTACCACAGATTAAACAGATATGGTAATGGAATTTAAACCTCAGGTTCATTATAGACCCGAAACAGGGGGAGAAAAAATAAAAAAGACAGCGCCTACCAGCATGGGCATAATAGAATCTGAAGATCCTCGGTTAGACTAATCAGACATTTAATCAAAGCCAACAAAATGATACTTAAAAGAGATTCAAAAGGCTTACAGAAGATTGAGTATCATAAGCGAGCCAAACGGTGGAGAACTGGCCCCACCCGAGCTTCCTCTGAGCAATATAACGGCCGGAGTTGAAAGGATCGCCCACTCTAACGGCGTGATAGCCGCCTTTCCTGTAAGAATCGATTTCCTCGTTGTCCTCCTCTGATCCCGACGACGACGACGACGACGAACACGACATCACTCGTTGCCTGTCGTTCCACTTTCCCCTTTTCTTGTGTCCGTATCCTCTGCTTCTCTTTATAAGCCTTGTTCGTGAAGCAACCGCCCGATTCGAATACTTTCTATAAAAAACCGATCTGATCAGAAAAGAAGATGAAAGTAAATTTATGTGTATGTATATTGGTGAGTGTACGTAAGGTGGAGAGATATATACCCGGAGAAGAGAGTGTCTATTTATTTTATTTTAGCTTTAAATTTTGGCCTCTGATACAAGTGTCTCTCCGCCTTTTCCTCCTTTTTCTTTCTGCTTTTTAAAGCTCCTCTGTGTCCCTACTCCGTCATTTTAATTTTACCTATAAAAATGCTCTGTTGTCGAGTGCATTTCGGGTTTGGTTAGGTGGGCCGGACTTCTCACGAGGGTCCATTTACCTGGACTATTGATGTGCCTTGCCCAACCGCTCCTTTTGTTTTTTAGTCGAGGTTTTAAAAACCGGACCGGACCGTCTGGTCCGATCGAAAAAGATTTGAACCGGTCAATGGTCCGGTTTGGTTTTACCTAATAATCTCTCTACATAAAACCGGCCGGTTCAATCTTTTCTGGTCAGACCGAACAGTCCAGTGCGATCCGGTTTAGTCNNNNATGTTTCTAGCAAAATTATGATATTAATGTAAGAAAATTATATTATGCTTATAGGCACTTATATTGTAATAAGTGATGACGTCATTTGGTTTTCAGTGTGATCATAGTACAGTTCTCTTCTTCTTCCCTTATTTAGGAAGACAAAGCATCTAAAAAGAAATAAATATTATAAACCAATAATTTTGATAAATTTGGCTTATTAATTAAGTGAACATGTTCTTCGCAACAATTCTATAAATGTGAAAGTTTTGATGAAAGAAAAGAAGGAGATTTTGCAAAGTTTAAAAAATCAGACCAGACCGAACCGGACCGCAATGGACAGTTCGGTCCGACCAGAAAAGATTGAACCGGCCGATTTTTATGTAGAGAGGTTATTAGGTAAAACCGAACCAGACCATTGACCAATTCAAACCTTTTTCGGTCGGACCGGACGGTCCGATCTGGTTTTTAAAACCTTGATTATTATTAGTAACAGCATTACTATTAACAATCAAACTTTTCTTTTTGAAAAATAGAAACCCAAATTAAAAAATAAAACCAAAAACTATAATGGAAAAACATAAATAATATTAAACAGTTCCTAAAGTATTTTCTTTATCTGCTTAAGTAGTACATGCTAATGTTATATTAATACAACTTTCCTAATTTTAGAAATATCGTACAATTGATTTATTGACAAATACAATGATTTATGGAAATATATCAATGATTGTAAGATAAAACTGAAGTAGAAATTAATCAATTAATGAAGTAGATAAAAGTAAATATTAAAATTTTATTAATTGATATACAATAGTCATTTATATATTTATCCTCGTTGAAATTTAGATAGTATACATTGACCTAGGTTTATTAGTTATATTACTAAATTAATAAAAATAAATAAACTTTGAGAAACTCAATTAATAGTGTTGGCCCGAGGCTTAATGATTTTGACGATAAACTTTCAAATTGAATTTATTTCTTTCTATTGTTAACGGGATAATTATTAAAAGGAAATAAAAACATATGATAATTGTTGCAAAAACCTTCTTTATAAACTTACTTGATTTATTAGAAATGATTTCACAATTAGCTTCGTGATATGATCATTTGTATTAATATCTGGATGCTAGAATATTTTATTAAATACGGTATTAAAAATTTAAAGTCAATTCAAGATATAAGAAAATCAACGAGTAGTTTAAAGAAAATGTCTATTTAAAAAATAATTACTGCATTTGTGAATGAAAAACATACATCAGATCTTCAAAATACATAATTACTCTTGAAAGTCATATTGTTATCAAATTTCTTGTGCTTTAGAAGGTAAAAACTCTTTTGAGTGAAATCATTGAAGCTCGAGTAAATTACATTTTCAACTCTTGAGAGCTTGTAGAGGTTAGATAAACACTACTAATGTGGAAGGTTGTCGAACCTTAAAAAATATATACTCGTAAGTTTGTAGAGACTCGATTAATATTACTAGTGTGGAAGGTTGAAGAATTTTAAAAAATATGTTCTTGTGAACTTGAAGATGCTAGTTAAATTACTACTTGGATTTTCATAATGAAACACTCATTTTTAGGGACTGGACATAAACTTGATTTATAAGTCAAACTAGTACATATTGCTTAGGTTATTCTATCTCTTTACTTTTAAAATTCCATATTATATTATGTGTATATTTATTTGAGCGAGAGCTATTTCTGTTTTCAACTTACCGAACATTCTTTTCATTTGAACAAAGATTCTCTATTTTAAATTGCCTTAACAGGATTTATCTTTTAGTAGATTCCAGTTATTTAATAAGTTTCTATCAATTAAGAGCCTCCTATTGTTTAAATAAAATCCTATTGTTGTTTTAAACTTGAACTAATCCTATCATTTTATTTGAATTAAAAATATGTATTTGTGCGTGCTTGTTTTATCAAATAGGAGTTTAGAATCTTTAACCTACACATATAAAAAAATTAAATAATACGATAGAAAAAAGTTACGGGCGTAAATTGTAAAGCAACCTAATCCAATTCAATAATGTACGCATGCCTCGATTTGTTTTCAGGCGGACCAGAGACGAGGAGTGTTCTAGAAGTCCCTTCACGCCGGTGGTGGTCCAGACTCCAGAGTCCAGACTCTCCTCTTTTCGGACAGCCGAATCCATTTTTTAGTACCAGAAACTAAAAAATAATTAGAGTAACTCAAGTTGAAGCCGACGCCGTTTTACGGAGGGATCACTCACTCTCATTACCCACGTAGTCAAGTGAGCCGGGGTATTTTGGGGCTTTTGGTTCGACGTCATTATTCGTCCATCTCACCTTCTCTCCCTAATTCTTTCCTCCTCCCTCTCTCTCTCTCTCTCTCTCTCTCTCTCGCTCTCTCTCTCTCCACCTTTGCACGGAGTTGGCGTGGGTGTTTGATGTGTACCTTTGAAGAATGCTCAAACTCTAACAGGAGAGTGTGGGTGTGATCTTTGGAATTATTCGATTTGGTGATCTCGCTGGGATTTTGGATTGAAAATGGCGGCGCAGAACGCGACTACGGATCTGTTCGACGCATATTTCAGGAGAGCAGATTTGGATGGCGACGGTCAGATCAGTGGACCTGAAGCCGTCGCTTTCTTTCAAGGCTCTGGTTTGTCCAAACAAGTTCTCGCTCAGGTACCTCCCTAAATCTCTATTTTAGGAATTTTTCTTTTGGGCTGGATCAGAAATATTCAACATGTTTCTATCTAAGTTTAGATTCAGTTCATGGATTTGTTTTTTTTTCCGATGGATTGATACGGATTTGTTAGTGCATCGAGTATTGTGACTTGGATTGTTTCCACCATGTTGCCAGTCCGAGAGGGAATATCTTTATCGTATTCAAATTCAGTCAATTAACGGGTGGTATAGTTTGATTGAGATTATTTGAGAAGCCATTTTGGATACGTTCATACAAGAAAATGACAAGAAATTTGAATAACGTTTTCACTTCTCTTTGTTGTTGTTGTGTTTTACTATCCTTATGAAAGAACAATCAAATACGAGTATGTCAGTTTCTAGGGGCTTGTGTTTTACTTGAAGGAGTGCCTTTAGTGAATATTTCCAGGAAGGTGGAATTCATTGGGTTAGTGGTTGTAAGGTTGCTGAGAGAGTTGACTTATTATTATTATTATATTTTGGTAGTGGAGAGGAGGGAATCAAATTCCCGGGGAATTTGTAAAAATCAATTTAGGTGGATGGCTTTTACTTGTCGTTGTTAGTTTACTTGATTTATTGTCTGCTATGGCATTCTCAAACTGCTCCTAATTCGTTGCCTTTTAGAATTTGAAGTTTCTTTGACTTTGGTGGATCACTTATGAGATGGAGTTACATGCTTATTACTCACTATGTTGTTTACCTGTCTTAATGGTTGCATTTGGCTAATCATTAGATATATTTCACAAGTTCATGGTTTAGGGTTTGTACTTGTCAGTTCTATGAGATGTAAAAAACTTGGTTTTGCATTTGAAGGTGTGGAAAATTTGTGCATATTTCTTTGTGCTAGGATTTAGTCATGCTCTCTGTTTTCTTCAGTACGATATATATTCCACTTGCACTTTGTTTTTAAGCTCCTTCTCTAGTTGTGAAATTATTCATGTCACAGCAATGACAGTTTGTTTCATGTTATGTCTCATGCAGGTGTGGATGCATGCTGATCAGAGGAAAGCTGGCTTCCTTGGTCGACAAGAATTCTATAATGCTCTTAAGCTTGTCACTGTGGCACAAAGTAAGCGAGAGTTGACCCAAGATATTGTGAAAGCAGCACTATATGGTCCTGCTTCAGCTAAAATTCCTGCACCTCAAATAAATCTCGCAGCAACACCTGCCTCTAAAGTTGGAGTACCTGCTGCACAATTGACCGGCAGCACATCTGCAACAGCATCACAAAATGTTGGCATCAGACCAGTGCAAGCACCTGGAATTGTGAGCGCAGACCATCAGTATTTTCCAACACAGCCAAATTTGCACCCTAGACCACCCCAAGCGGCACCTTCTATCCCTGCTTCCCCTTCTCAGCAACTTCCTGCTGGTCAAGTGATAGCCAAAGGGGGTAATGTTGGTGCTCCTCGTCCTCCAAGTTCATCAGTCTCAACTAATTTTCTTGGTGGAAATTCGAGTGGCGCAACTTCTCTAATTCCCAACATAGGGGTTGTTCCACCAGCTACTCCCACTCGGGATGCATTTGGGATGGCAGTGTCAGGGTTGACAACTGTTGCTCAACCAAAGCCACAAATGACAGCTGGGCAGATGCATTCTTCTGTTCCAAAACCTCAAAATGCAACTATATTTTCAGATCAACAAGCAACAAAGGATTCCAAAAAATCTTCAGAAAATGGATTTTCATCTGACTCACTTTTTGGAGATGTCTTTGCTGCAAGTCCTAGTGAACCAAAACAAGGCTCCTTACAAGCTGCATCTTCAACAAGCAACTTATCGGCCTCATCAGCAAGTGTTCTATCATCTGTTGAATCCCAGCCTTCTGTTGGACCAAGCTTCCACAACTCTTCGCAGCTTACATATTCTCAACAACCTAGGGGTGATCCAGCAACAGGAAAACAAAATGAGAAGATTAACGTTCAAACTGCTGCTACTTCTCCTTCCTCTGGTTTTTCTGTTGGAGCTGGGAATTCAGTTTCCAATCAATCCCAGCTTCAATGGCCAAAGATGACTCAATCTGATATTCAGAAGTATATGAAGGTTTTTATTCAAGTAGACACTGATAGAGATGGGAAAGTTACCGGTGAACAAGCACGGAATCTCTTTTTAAGTTGGAGGTTGCCAAGAGGTAGACTAACAAACTCAGTTTCCTTTAGCTATTGATATTTGTTTCAATTGCATAGTTTACTTTTATTCTTGTTCAGGCAAACTGTTGTCTGATGCATTGAGAAAAATTTACTAAGAATTTGAGTTGGTTGTCTTTGCTTAGCATTTTGTTAACGTAAGATGATGCTCACAGAGTTTTCTTTCCTTAACATTTTCTCTGCATTGGAGCTTTGAAAGTGCTGTCTAAAATTATTGCAGCTTTTTGTTTAGAATTTCCTTCAAGGAACATGTTTTTTGCTGCCTAATAATTAGTCTTGGTGCTTTAGAGATTTTAAAGCAGGTATGGGACCTGTCTGACCAAGATAATGACAGCATGCTTTCTTTGAGGGAGTTCTGTACTGCTCTCTATTTGATGGAACGTTTTAGAGAAGGCCGCCCCCTACCTACAACACTCCCAGGCAGTGTACTATCAGATGAAACTCTGTTATCCATGACAAGCCACCCTACTGCATCATATAGCAGTGGAACTTGGACACCTGCTCCTGGTGCTGTTTTCTTTATGATGTCATCTTTTCAGTATTAGTTCTATACTCGTTCTTCCACTGTAGATTCTCTTTTAAACGAGAAGCTGATGAATTTCATCAGGTTTGAGACATCCACATGCTGTTCATGGTCCTCGCCCACCTTCTGCTGCAGCAGCAAAGCCACCAAGGCCACCATCTGTTCCTCATACTGATGAAAAACAACCTCCTCAGTTAAAGCCCAAAGTGCCAGTGCTGGAAAAGCATCTTGTGGATCAGCTAAGCCAAGAAGAGCAGGACTCTTTAAATTCAAAGTTCCAAGAGGCAACACAAGCTGATAAGAAGGCATTTGTTCTTTTTAATGCTTATCTTATGAAATCGCTAAATTTTGTATCCTTTGTGAAAATTGTCTGTATCTTATGTTTAGTGAGCATCTGTAGTAGGTCTTACTGTTTAAAGTTTCAGCTGCATGCAAAGAATGGTGGATGTCCATTTCCAGTTGAAACAGTGATATATGGCTCATTGACCTATAGTCTTGAAAATTCATTCCTTTTCTTGATTGAAGGTTGAAGAATTGGAGAAAGAAATATCAGATTCTAGACAAAAGATTGAGTTCTATCGTACCAAGATGCAGGAACTTGTAAGCCTGCCCCTACCTTTTTCCTCCTTCAGTATAAGAAAATTTATGGTTATGATGTTCTCTATGTCTCATTTTCTTGTTTTGAAATAGCTTACTGTATCTGGAAATAGGCTTTTAGTTCAAGGTTCAACATTTAGTATCAATGACTCAATGTTTTTCCATGAGTGATCCAAAGTGCAGAACTGGCTTTTGCTTATTTCCTTGTGCTTGAGTCCCGTCACATCATTGTTTCATGTATGATGGAATTGCTAAACATATAGCTTAGTTGATATAATGGAGGTTTGTTAAGGCTGTATATAAGTAATAAAAGCTCAGATTGGTTTATTAGGGTCAAGTTCCATTGGAAAGATATAAAGAAAAACAGAGTTCTATTGCTTATGAAATCCCTATTATGATCTATATGGTAAAGACTCTTATAGTGAATGAATCGGTTAATTTGATCATAATAAACTTACCAACAATGTGAACTAGGAGTTGTTATCAATTCACTAGGATAAATTATCAAATACAATGGGATGTCATACTTACAGCTTTTTGACCAAT
The DNA here is from genome assembly GCA_027563575.1 of Erythroxylum pedicellare. NCBI lineage: Eukaryota > Viridiplantae > Streptophyta > Magnoliopsida > Malpighiales > Erythroxylaceae > Erythroxylum > Erythroxylum pedicellare. Next base: position 11,723,973 of record JAOQMP010000210.1, read on the forward strand.
TAAGCTTTTCAACTAATTGAGTAGCAAAACTCAAAACTGTTTAGACATTCTTTTTCCAGGCATTGTACATGATTGCTAATTATTGATTAATATTATTTTCAACCCTCAGATTTTGTATAAAAGTCGGTGTGACAATCGACTTAATGAAGTCACTGCAAGGGTGTCTGCTGAAAGGCGTGAGGTATCTTTTCTCCCCTTGTTGATTGACATACGTTTTCTGCAGCTGCACATTGCTAGTTGTAAGACTGATCAATTGAAGTCCTAATCAGGTTGATGTGTTGGAGAGGAAGTATATAGAGAAATACAAGCAGTCTGGAGATGTAGCATCTAGATTAACCATCGAAGAAGCAACATTTCGTGACATTCAAGTATGTACTTTTTCTACCTTTACTATTTACTTTTTTGATGTAGTAGATAATTTTTGGCGATCTCTTTCTCTATTAACATCTCAACCAAATAATTCCTTATTTCTTGCAGGAGAAAAAAATGGAACTATACAAGGCAATTGTTAAAATGGAAGAAGGAGGCACTGCTGGAGATGTCCTTAAGGTGCTTTGTGATTGTAGTTTCAGTCTGTGATTGTACAACAATAGTGTATAAGTCCTGTTCTTACCCTTTTTTTTCAGGAACGAGCGGATGGTATCCATTCGAGCCTGGAGTTGCTAGTAAAAAGTGTGAATGAACGCTGTAAGCAATATGGCTTGCGCGCTAAACCTACCTCACTGGTTGAACTGCCATTTGGTAACTTCGTGACACATCCCATTTTAAGCTCATCTGGAATTTTAGTTTGCCTTTTCTTTTGATGTGTATTGTAGCACATGAAAGTTCCCTTTCAAGATATGGCTATGATTTAGTATTTTGATATGTTTGTTGGCAGAATGCAGCATTTAATTTATCTTATTGATTGTCACCGACTGTAAAGAAAATGATTTGTTGTGTGATAGAGATGATCTACATTCATGTGCCTTTTTTTTCTTTTTTTTGCTTGCTTTCACTTGTGTTTTCTTTTTGGACTTGTTGTCAAGTAACTAAATGTTTTATTTTTTTTCTGCATTCCTTCATAAATAATTATGCCTATAAGGTGGTGTTTTATGATTGAAAATCTAAATATTAGAGCAGTGTCTCTGCAATAATTTTTTGAGTTTATAAATTGTACATTAGTAATCATATGTCGCCATGTGTCATGGTTCTTAGTTATATTATTTTTACTCTCTAGTTGTATTGCTTAGACCTTGTTAGTTGATAGTCAATGCTGACATGAGATTGCCTTTGTTCGAGACATTGCTTGTATCTATGTGCTCTTATGTTCTGGTAGACGTTGAAGCTACTCAAATGGGATTGCTGATTGTGGGTTGTCCCTTTATTCCATGGCTGCACTTAGTTGTTTCGATGAAATAGTTTTCATTTGTTTGGATAAAAATTTGAGAACATTCATTGTTTTATTTGTGCTGAGTTTATTTTTTATGATCTTTCTTGAGGCTGGCAACCTGGAATTCAAGAAGGAACCGCTGATTGGGATGAGGACTGGGATAAGTTTGATGATGAAGGTATGCTGAACTGTTTCCTATTTGAGCAATGGTTTTATTGCCTTTTTGAATTTCAAAACAGAAACCTGGTGAAGTTTATCCACCCTCGTACCATCATGATGAATTTCATCAATGCCCTGATGAATGAACATATTCGACCATGTTCAGGGTACACATTTGTTAAGGAGCTTACTTTGGATGTCCAAAATGTTGTAGCCCCTCCAAAAGAAAAAACTTCAATTAGGAAAGGAACTTCTAGTAAAGGTGACATAAATGATTCACCCTTTAGTGCTGAGTCGAAGTCAGAGAAGAATACAAGTTCAGGTGAATTAAATCATGAGATAGAATCAGCAGATGATCAAAATGAGAATGGTGTGGTTGGAAATCCTCAAAATCCTGCTCAGAAAAGTCCAACGAAAGATCAAGCTAATCAAATCCAAAAGTCTCCAACTAGAGAGAGTGCTGACAGTTCACCTCATTCTAAAGAGACCACAAGGTGTGTTTTAATATATGAATTTTGTTGGTTATATCCTTTCTTCTATTTGTGTCTGAACTGATACCTCAATTAATTGTCTGATCATATCTTGGTTGTAAGGACAAGGCCACTATTTTCCTTTGTTCCAGGTTTCTTTATTCATAGATTTAATTTGATATCTGAAGTTCTTGATGGTGTACTTGTGTAGTGAGGGAGGTGGTGCTGAATCTGTTCTTTCCAACGATAGAAGTGTTAATGAACCCCATTGGGGTACATTTGATTCCCATTATGATACGGAATCAGTTTGGGGCTTTGATCGTGGCAAGGTTAGTGAACTTTGATGTTTTCATAAGATTTTTATGTTAGCAACTGGATTAATTTAAAGAATACTGTTTAAAGCTATGTGAATCTGTATACATCCACACGCTAAAGCAAATGCATGCACAATGTTACATGTGAGTCATGCTTAAATCCTGAGTATGGGTTTTTGATAAGAATTGAATTTATTAGTCGATATATTGAGACTTTTATTCTTTTCTGGAGGAAGTGGTATGTCTCATAATTCATTTTCCTTGCTTTCGGCCCCCCTAACGTCGTCGTTCTATTGGCAGCATTGTATGTTTGTCATTTTTTTTCCTGTTTTTGGCAGGTCAAGGATCACGATGGACAGGAGGGTTCTTTGTTTGGTATAGATGGCTTTAATCTAAATCCAATTAAAACAGGATCCTTACAGGAGAAGAGCCCATTGGTCTTTGCTGATTCTGTCCCAAGTACCCCTGCCTATGACCAGGGGAAAAGCTCATTTGTGTTTGATTCTGTTCCAAGTACCCCTGCCTATGGCCAGGGGCAGAGCTCATTTGTGTTCGATTCTGTTCCAAGCACGCCTGCTTATAATCAGGGGAAGAGCTCATTTGTTTTCGATTCTGTTCCAAGCACCCCTGCTTATAATCAGGGAAAGAGCACATCCATATTTGCAGATTCTGTTCCCAGTACCCCGGCATATAAGTTTGGTGAACGATCAGAGGACCACTCCTTTGATAGCTTTTCAAGATTTGATTCATTTAACATGCATGATGGTGGGTTGTTTCAATCATCAAACGCTTCATTTTCAAGGTTTGATTCCATGCGAAGTACTAGCGAGTCCAATCAAAGTTATGGATTTGCATCAAGTTTTGATTCATTTAAAGATTCAGAGCAAAGTCATGGATTCTCAAGATTTGATTCATTCAGGGATTCTGATCAGAACCTTGGGTTCTCAAGATTTGATTCATTTAGAGACTCTGATCCTGTTCAAGGGTTTCCATCAAGCTTTGACTCATTTAATGGATCTCGTGATCCTGATCATAGCCACGGGTTCTCAAGGTATGATTCATTTAGCAATCGTGAGAGTGAATTCTTGAAGGACAATTCCATGGCACGATTTGATTCTTCTCGTGGTTATAAAGACACTGATAACAGTCATGGGTTCCGATCTTTTGATGACAATGACCCATTTGGCTCATCTGGACCATTTAAGTCATCAGTGGAGGGTGAAACTCCAAAAAGAAGTTCTGATAGCTGGAGAGCATTTTAGTCAGGTTATGGATGTTAAGAACACTACAAAAATTTCTTTTGGACGAGACCTTTTCTTCCGAGATTTGTTCCTATAGGTGTTGCGGCCTGGTTCTACCATTTCCAGTACATATTAGAATGTGATAATGCATGAATGATTTGCCGTGTGGGTTCTAGCCCATTCTTGTTTTTGACTGCTCCCATTTTTTGCTTCCCCATATTGTTCCATATTATATTATTGCATATGATGCTTTTTTCCTGTTGTAAGTTTTCATTTCCTTCCACCTTTTTTCTTCTGTGTACCAGAGGACATCTCAGACATGCAATTTTTTATTTTTTCTTTCTAAACGTACTGTTAAATATGCTTTTGTCATGGATGAAAAGTTGAATTGATCTGTTGCTCACTCTAGTTCTGTAAGCCCGGTTCATGATTTAGGTTACTGTCATGCATGTATCGTATAATCTAGAATACTTTCTACTATTTTTTGTAGGTTATGTATAAAAGTTTGGGGTATAGTGACAGGTAGCTTATAGTTTCTCACGTATGATCCATTGTCTTTTATACATAATTTAATTAATAAAAAGGACTGTTTATATATAATATATCTCTTGGCATGGATAAAGGAAATGAATTTACATTATTCTGTTATATAGAATTATTTACATATGTATATTATGTTAATTAACTAAAAGAAAGCATGTCCATGTGTTCATTAATAAACGATGTTAAGATTTAATAAGTTGGTAAGATTATAAAATAGTAAAAAGGTATTTGATGTTGATACTATAATTTTCTAGTTCAAATGGAAAATAGTTAATTGAATTTGCATATGATTATGCATTCAATATTTAGATATGATAGGAAATGGTAACAAAAAAAGATAAAAAGGAGTACGGTAATTTGATGACAAGTAAAAAGATTGACGTGAAGTAAAAGATTTGAGAATGTTCTAATTGTTCAAAATTTATCAATTTTTTATTGATAAATGTTTATCATACTATTTAGTTACAGATACATCTAAAAAATGGAAATTAAAATTATATAGTTTTTGAGATAATAATATATAAATTTACGATTTATGTTGATTACAATAATCTTAATAATCTCTTGTGCATATTTTTTTCTCTAATTTTTATTTTTTTCTTGAGGTTAAAAGGGTAAAAATAATTCTAACATTTATATCTGAATTTTAGGGCATTGAAATTAAACTATATTGTTGTAAAAATGTTTAAGTTAAACTCCACATAGATGAAAAATATAGCAAAGACAACTCATGTCACATCATTAATATACTATAGGTCCACGAACGTGGTACATGGCTCTGCACTGCAGGACTTAATCTTCTTTTTAAAAATAATTTAATTTCTCTTAAATAAAAGTAATTAAACTGATAAAATAATTTAATTAAATATTAACTAAACCCCTAATGTTACATATCCCTAATATTAAAATTTCCGATCTTCTTAATAAAGTCCCTAATGTTTTCCATCTTCACCGTCTCTCTCTTTACTGTCGCAAGCCACCATCTTCACTATCGCTATGTCGCTCTCTACGTAGCGCAACTCTCGTTTCTCTTTTGCGGTAACTGGTAATATTTTTCCACTTCTCTACTCCCATTTTGCACTTGTCTTATGTTTTTTTCTCCATTTCCTTGCTAGTGTATCTTTTTTGGCCTACCTATTTGGTACTTGCTGACATTGGTGCCAATCATTCATCCATACCCACTAAAATTTTATACAAAAAAAAACTTCCATTCAATGATTTAAAAATTATATAAGAAGTTAAATCGATAAAATAAGCTATATAAATTTTAAAAGATTCAGATAAAATTAGATGTCATAAAATCAACTAAACATTGAATAAATTTAAAATTTTAAAATATGATGGAAAAAGATTGTTCTTACTATCGAAAAATTTGAAATTTAATTAAAAAAGAGATTATTAAATAAAATTAATTGATTTATTTTAATGTAATAAACTTATTAATTTACGAAAATTGATCGATTAATTATTAAACTGCAATTTTTAACAATAAGGTTTATTAAAATAAATCAAATTGAAAAAATAAAAATCGAACTGTAAAATTAGACGGTTCAAGGTTTGTACGGTTGAATCAGTCAAACCAGTTAAAATTTTCAATCATAACTTACATTATATAAAAAGGAGTGTATAGTTAAATCAGTCAAACTAGTTGAATTTTTCAATCATAGCTTACATTTTATAAAAAGGAGTGATATATTGGGAGATGTCTGGACACTAGGAGCATACAAGGGACATCTTCATAGCTAACTTTGTAATATCTTTATAATGAAAAGAGAAACACATATATATAGTGATCCTCATATGCATTGCCCAAGATGAGTCCTCATATAATTAATTTATGGTTGGAATGAGATTCAAATTCTTTTCTTCTAATATTATCTTTTTATCATTTACAATTATTTTAAGTTGCTTTTTACACCAACACCTTTCTTTCTTTTCAATCCATTAGACCTTGGTAAAAGAGAAGATATTAGACCTTGGTAAAAGAGAAGATGGGAGTTAAAATCTCAGATCACTAGCATGATATAAAAGGTCAATGTAATTACGTTATTAAGTAGATATGCAAGGGTTTCTGCCTTAAAATTTTCTACATTATGAGAAATTACTTTATTATGGAATGACAACATTCATCAAGATATGAAAAAACAACTATGTTAATTTAACCATGTCGTTAACTAAAAGGATGTGAAATAATTTATAAAAATATATATAAGTAAACCAAGATAATTCATGTCATGAAATGAAAACGAAATATGTCATAACAAAGTGCATAAACAACTATTCCTAAAAGATACAAGGCATGGCATGGTTGTTAGGAGGATATCTTATGGTGAAGGCAATTTCAACAAGTAAAAATTTTATAACCCAAATCAATTGTAAACAAAAAATTACGATAACAATTATTTTTATGTGATTAATTCATTGGTCTCAAAAAGCACAAAGTAAGATTTCAAAACCAAAAACTCACGACCCAAACAAACTCAATACAACTATTAGTACAAGAAGAAAATTTTAAATTACCATTCTTTGTCGAGATATTTACATCACTTTTCACATCTGAGTTGTTTGAAGTCAATGAATTGTTTCATGAATTTTTAATTCCATAGTCAGAATTGTCAAGTAAATCCCTATTATCATTAAATATTGCACCATATGTTTATTAAACTCTGTCATATCTTAAATAGCTTTTAATGACTTTTTTTTTGCTTTTAATGTTCTCTAGTGATTGTTGCATAGATTGTAAGGGCTTAATATAGAGGTATAAGGCCTCTTTATAGTGGGAAGTTCATGTTAGAACCTGAGTTCCAATATATTAATAAGGTTATTGCTACATTTGAAAATGTTGACCTTAATTATGTCAATTATAGGCAAATATATGAGATGTGGAAAGATTTAAGGTACCACCAAATTGATAAGAAATACTATAGGGTACCTAATTTCAAATTTAGAGAGCCACTAAGATTTATTGAATCAAACCAAAGTTGTATTAGGCTGGTAAGTCTTATGGAAATTCATAGGAAAGTTAATATGTATGTCACCCATAATTTAGATAGAGCTTTCCCTGGTCCTGACATATTACCTATAACTAGAGGAGAAGAACATGTTGTTGACCATAATGATGATGAACTGGATGAAGATGACGATTAATAGAATGACGAACCTATGGATGAATATGCTAAACATATGGAGGAACATATACATGAAAATGTGAAGGAACACATGGATGAATATGCTGAATATGTACAACCTAGCTTCCCTGTAGACATTCTGGATGGCCATCACCCAATTGCAATTGATTCAACTAATTATAGTAGTTTTATCGGCAATAAGAAATATCATAATGGAAAGGAGCCATGTGAGGCTTTGTGTAGATCAACTTTAAGTATTAGGCATAATCTAGTAGGTGTGCCATAAAAGTCGAGAATGGGTATGAAGTTTGAAACTGCAAAAGAATTTAAAATTGATGGTATTAATTTATACAGTTTAAACATGATACAACGTAAGTGAGAGTAATAGGATTATGGTAGGGTGTATTGTCACGATCCAAAACGAGCACGTGATTATGGTAGTTTCGAAATCCCAGATCACACGTAAACCTACCACTAGTAAAATAAATTCAAATCCCAAAAACACAACAAGTCTATTCAATACAATAACAATAGTGCATGTCAGAAAGAAGTTTTACAACTTATGAAAATTAGATACTACGGACGCTACAATACAAGATAAATGAAAATAAAGAAAGGACATACATAAATGTAGGTAGGTCGTAGCAGACATATCATGAGAGTCACTGCTACGAAGTCGGTGGTAGTTGACTTGAAAAAAATAAAGTTGAGGGGAATCAGACCTCGCTTAGTAAGCTCACACCATCCTATGATACCCAATGCTATGCACACAGTCATGCATGAATATCAAAATACATACACATCATGCTATACATCCATTCACATCAACAACACAAATAAATTGTGGGGAAGAATATTTGCATAACCCTAATCTCCAAAGGTAAGCCCTCATAACTCTAAACCTCGAATGGCTGCGGGGGCTATGCATCACCAACAGCCCAACCGTGCTACTATACTTATGTAGCCGTAAGGCTTTTTTAATCCAAAGGGGCTGCGGGGAGCCAAGCATCACTAACAGACCAACTCTCGCTCAAAACGTCTAAAGTCATAAGCATTAGAAAAAAGGGTCCAATAGGGAGCCAAGCATAAACCAGGATTGGCCCATAACATATCTCAATATTATAAACAAAACAACTCTTATAGTCATAACCAGTGCGCATATGGTCCTGATGCATACCCATCAGGTGGCACATCCTACAGATCTTTTCTTCCCCACAATCGAACATAGCAATACATATCAAATTATTAAGCATGCAATTTATCAAGTAAACATTCAGTTATACAATGACCAATGCATGTATGCAGTACCCAACTCAACGTACTCACTCAGTTAATTCGATATAAAGGCTTATACTAAAGTAGGTATGCATTACTGTATATACACATTCGCTATATAAATATATAAGTGTCGATCGATATATATATACACACACATGCATATGAGTGTAGTTATGCATTGTTATATGCTGTCATCTTTATCATCATTGAGCATTATTCATTTTTTGGTACAACTACAGTAATAGTAAGTCGGTATGAAATTACCTGGTAACTGAACTCGTTTGTTCAAACCTTTTGATGGGGTCCCACTCCCGCTATACCTAGTAAATCGAAAGAAAAATATCTCAATCAGTGCTAATTAGGAGTTATTGGGCTTAATAACAATTTAGGTATCATCTAAATTGCATAAGCAGTTCATTTATGAAATTCAAAAATTTCTCCTATTCTTGCCTAAACATTCCGTGATTTTAAATTCGCAAACCGTTGAAAATCTCACTATGGTTCTTTAGAGAAAAATGATCAGTATAATTTTAGATTTTTTTCCGCAAAAGTGACCAAAATGATCGCTGAAGGTTTCATAAAAGTCACCAAAATGGTTGTCAGAATAATACCTTCGGCAACTGGAATATTCCTCCGGTCACCAGAATATTGCCTCCGATCTCTAAAAACTCTTCAGTTTCAGAATTCAATGATTTTTTTAATACCAAATGAAAGCTCTTGATGAGTAGAACAACTTTCTCCAAAGCAACATACTCAAATTCTTAACATATTTTAACGAATTGAAGAAAAATAAGTTTAAACCCTAACCTTTATTTCTTTCAATCGACGGTAATTCAAGTAGCGGCTGGTGACGAGACCATTGGGCTTTTTTTCCTAGCGTCGAGACGAGTCGAATGGTGTTGGTAGTGATAGGCAATAACTATCGAAAGTGACGGATCAACGATTGACATTTTTCGTCAGTTTTTCTCCTTCATTTTTACGACAATTCTGACAATAATGGCAACTAAAATAGGTGTGGTTATGACAGGCTTGTCCAGAGGAAGAGATTGGTATATAACACTAACCGATTTGAGTCACCGAAGGTGAAGAATGGTTAGAAAGAGAGA
>JAOQMP010000210.1:11739315-11753844 GCA_027563575.1 Erythroxylum pedicellare
TATATACACACACACACACATGTATATGAATGTAGTTATGCATTGCTATATGTTGCCTTCTATATCAGCATTGAACATTATTTATTTGTTGGTACAACTACGACAATAGTAAGTCGATATGAACTTAACCTTCCGATGGGATCCCGCTCTTGTTATACCTAGTAAATTGAAAGAAAAATATCTCAATCAATGCTAATTAGGAGTTATTGGGCTCAAATAACAATTTAAGTATCATCCGAATTGCCTAAGCAGTCCATTTATGAAATTCAGAAATTTCTCCTATTCTCACCTAAACGTTTTGTGATTTTAAATTTGCAAACAGTTAAAAATCTCAATATAGTTCTTTAGAGAAAAATGGTCAGTATAGTTTTAGAATTTTTTCACAAAAGTGACCAAAATGGTTGCCGGAACAATACCTCCAGCGATCGAAAAATTCCTTCGGTCATTGAAAATTTTCAGTATCAGAATTCAAAGATTTTTATACTAAATGAAAGCTCTTGATGAGTATAACAACTTTCTTCAAAGCAACATACTCAAATTCTCAACAAATTTGGACAAATTGAAGAAAAAACAAGCTAAAACCTTAACATCTTTTTTCATGAATCGGCGGCGATTCGGTCGGCGGCTAATGACAAGATCATATGTCTTTTGCTCCTCACGTCGAGACGAGTCAAATGGTGGTGACCAGCAATAACCATCGAAAGCGATAGATCGACGATTGACATTTTTTATCAAATTTTCTCCTCAAATTTTCAAATGATTCTGGCTACGATGGCTCCTGAAATGGGTATGGTTGTGACAGGCTCGTTGATAGGAAGAGATTGGTATATAACACTAACTAGTTTGAGTCACCAGCGGTGAAGAATGGTTAAAAAGAGGGAATTCATGAATAGTAGCTTTGGGAGGGGGGTTTAAAAGAAAATATGAGAAAGTAAGGAAAAAGAAGATGTTGTCTCTTTTATATATAGCATACATGATGTTACATGTATTGACAAATGTCTTTAGGATTTATATGATGGACATGATAAGCATGAAAAATATTTTAAAGTAAAAGACTTACAATCTTGATCACAATTGTTTCACCACTAAAAAGCCAAATTTGGTTTTTGCTAAGTTTATGACCAGGCACTTCAAGAATAGAAATCTTGAGAATTCTAGTACTTAATAAAAAAAGGTCAAAGAATGTACTGAGAAACTCAATATTTTTGTTAACTCAAGTATGTGTAGAAGAGTAAAAAGGATATCAAGAAAAGAGAGGGCAATATATTATGTTAATGAATATGTCATACTGTATGGATATGTATATAAGTTGAAGTTAAGTAATCCTGAATCAACAATGGATTTATAACTATCTAGAAATGAGTATACTTCCTTGTTACAAGTAATGATACATGAAAATTTCATTGTCTTTTACTATACATTTTATTAATACTTAATTATATTTTATTATACATCTTATTCATACTTACAGTATCTTTTATTGTAATTCAAAAGTTTATACATTTGTTTTAATGACACGAAAAGAGAATGGAGGCATTTGAGACCTATTTAGATGGATGTTTTCTTAAAATATAATTCCAAAGCCAATTGTTGAGTGTGGTAGGTAGGGATGGTGATAGAGAATTGTATCCATTATCTTAGGCTATTATTAAGATAGAAAACATGAATTCTCGAGGTTGATTTATGAATCTACTAGCATTGGATTTCGAATTGGTTGATGGTAAAGGACTTACAATCATATATGATATGTAGAAGCTAGCTTCATCTTTATATTGTTATAATTGCTTTAATTTTATTATTAAATATTAACTAATAATGTTCAATTGGATTAGGGATTGACCAGATCTGTTCTTTACCAAATGCAACTCATCAAATGTATGCTTACATATATATATATATATATATATATATATATATCACAAATGGTATAGGAATTGGAAGGGAAAAGGCCTCATATGTGAGGTGGTTAAGATGTTACCAGTTCTTTAAATCCAAATGTCTGGTAGTTAACAACAACATGAGTGAAACTTTTAATAGGTAGATCTTATTGTTTAAGACAAGCTAGTAATTATTACCCTTGAAGCAATTAGAATCATGGTGATGAAGAGACATACAAATAAGAGACATTTTGTTGATGGGTGGAAGTCAAATATTGAACCAACTATAGTGAAGAAGTTCGACAAGAACAAAAAAGATGCAATGCAATAAAGATTAATCTGAAATGGTGATTGTGTTTATGAAGTTTCAATAGATGATGACAAACATACTAGGTTTGATAAATAACAAACATATAGTTGTGGAGCATAAGGCCTATATGAATACCCTTGTAAACATATGATTAGTGCAATTCATCATTTAAAATAAAGGTTTAAGACATTTATAGATTTGTGATATAAGAAGGGTTAGTTTTTGAGTTTATATGACCATGTGTTATAGCCTATTTAAGGTAAAAAATTTTGGCCTTCAGTAGATACAAAGGTGATACATCCTCTAGCTAAAAGATTTATACTAGGTAAACCAAAAATTGGAAGAAGGAGGCAACCAAATGAGCCTAAGAAATTGAAAGATCCAAACAAATTGTCTTAGAAAGAAAAAATGCAAAAATGTAGGAAATATGGCAGTTTAAGCTATAACTCTAGAAAAATGTAATAAGTAAGGCTCGATATTACATGTTGAGGCTTCTTCAAAGGTATAAAAACCTTGTTCAAATAATTTACAAACCTTGTAATAAGTAATGTTTATCATTATATTTATCATGTTATCATATGGCCATCTTCACAATTTTATAACCCTTTAATTATTTATCAAATTATCTTGGTTGTAATAACTAACAAATGTGTTCCTATTGATCATAATATGTTAGTGATGCAAATAGAGTTGATGATATAGTTATACCGAGTCAATCAAATAATATTATAAAGAATGCATTTTTTATTAATTACTCTCGATTGTAATACCTAATGAATGTGTTTCTTTTAATTAAAATAGGTTAGTGGTGTAATAAGAGTTGATTATATGATTTTGAGTCAACAAAATAATATTATAAGGAATGCTTTTTTAATTAATTTATCTTAGTTGTAATAACTGATGAACGAATCTATAATATTTCTTTTACATATTTTGTTGTCAGTTGGTAGATCTAGACATGGTAGTAAAACAAAGTTTGAAGATGTTGATTCACAAACATTCAAGTTATCATTTAAACTAAAGGGTTTACAATTCAAAAGATAATCTAGCATCACTTCGCAATAATTACAAGTTGAAGAAAACAAAAGGAGAGTTTTATTGGCACAATCATTACAAAAACAAGTTTCTTAGTTGAGTGGAAGTAAGGGAAACAATATGGAACAAATTTTCTATGTATATGTGTTATTGGTATTACTTTTGGATGAATGTGGTCTTGACATAACACTATTAGCGTATATGCTGATGGCTTTTTAATGTATGCATCGTTGATATAATACTACATATACGCTAATGGCTATTTAATGTTTGTGGTTTTGGCATTTTCATATTGAAATAATTTTTTTCTACTTGTATTTATGAATTTCAATCTATTTAAATATAGACATTCATATGTTTTCCACTTATAAATTTATATCTATATATTAGCTGCTTAATATTTACAACTGATCATATAACAATCATTACAATATACCAGTTAAGTGCACAATCATTACATTTTAAGTCAAGTTTGATATTTAAAATTGTAATTCAATATGATTTCCTTATAATATAGTTAAAAATAATAAGTATTATGAGTACAATAAATCCTATTACAATATTCATTAATATAAACTTCATCTCCTTTTTCTTTTTTGACAACAAATCTAGGTCTTACTTTATAAGTTTTATTTGCTCCTTAAACTCCTTAGTTATGCTTTTTTTAATAGTACTTATTTTGGTAGTACTTGCTTTAACTACTTTCTTTAATATTGATACTTCTTTCTTTAATTTTAAATCATTTTAACATCTATTTTAGTAAATTTATGATCGTACCATTTGAAAAAGTCACATCACCCATAGGTTTCGGAGTTATCACTGCAACAATCATACTAGTGACACATATAACACTAAATATTAATTAAATACCATTAATGAAATATGCATTTAGATGATTAAATGGAAAATTGACAGTATAAGTACCATGGAAAGCAACCGTAGAAACATCAATTCATTGAGCATTATTTTCAACCCAAGTGTTAAATAATGATCTATTATATTCTCATAAGATAAAAAATGAAATTGACTACCTATTTGTTCTTAGTTTCCAATAGGAAACCTTATCAATTTTTTTTTATAAAACAGTGAATACAAATGTCCATTTTCACTCTTAAGGTATGTAACCAACTAAAACAATTAAAAAGTTATATCAAATAGTTTGTACCTAACAATGTATGAATTAATGAACAATGAAATGAAATTATTGTTTGAAGAGATACCAATTAAGTTATTATTGGTTATTTCATGATATCAATGTCTTTATTCTCCATCATTTACAATTGTACAAGACCTTTACTTTCCCAACAATTAGACACTAAGAGAAAATATCAGTCGAGGAAGAAATTATGTACTCACTTAATTCTGGTGTAATAATTCTGTACTCACTACCTGCAATAGAAAACAACTACAACTATAGCAGCAGGAGCAATAACAACAATAACAACAACAACAACAACAACTACCACCACCACCACCTCCACCACCACTACTACTATTACTATTACTACAACTACAACTACTTCCACTACTACAACTACGACTATTACTCCTCCTCCTCCTCCTCTTCCTACTAGTACTCCTACTCTTACTCCTATTACTACTGCTACTAGTGGTAATATTGCTATTACGACTACTATAACCACCACCACCACCTACTTCTACTCCTCCTACTATTACCATTACTACTACTACTATTACAAACCCCCACCACAACTACTACCAGCTCTACTACTATCACTACTACCACCACCACCACTACTATCATTACCACCACCACCACCACTACTACTACTACCACTTACTGCTACCTATTACTACCACCATCACCACCACCACCACCAAGGATCTCTTTACGAGGGATCTTTTATCTGAATCCTATTACGTCAAAGTTCTATCGCTAGTCATGTCCTTGATAAGTTCATACATTGCCATAACATTTCTGATCACTTGTAACACCCCTAAAAATCTTGATTTCATGAATAGTACTTTTTAGGTCATGAAAAGTATATCTCGAGGTGAATAGTGACACTCAAGATCCAAAGTGTATTTTATTTTATTTGGCATCGAATAATATTATTCAAGGAAAGCTCGAGGATTAAATTAGAGCTCTAAATGAGTTTGTTTTGAGGGTTTGACTAAGAGTTGACCAATAATCAAAGTTTGACCCTAAAAACGGTGAAAGTTTAACTCGAAAATATTAATGGAAATAAATGATATTAATTAAGGTCTATATGTGAAATTGATATTTTTCTTATGGGTATAAAAGAAAAATTGGATTAAAAAGGTTAATTAAATAAAAAAGAAATGGAAAATTTTTAAGGAGGGGCCACATGACAATTATGTCATTTTCTTGGCCACCTCCCCTCTCTTCTTCACTAAGGATTGCCGAGAATACCTCCCTCCTTTACTCTCCATTTTTTTCATTTATTACATTTTCAAGCCAATTTTCTTTAGTTTTAACCCCCAAATTACCTATTAAACACTGAATTATCAACCCAGGGTCCCTAAACTCACCATATTAACAAAAAAAAAGGGAAAGATGAAGAAAAAGTATCTCGAAAATTTATAAGGTGAGTTAATGGAGTTTTAATTATTTTTAGTACATGATTTTGATGTAGTTGCATGCATTGGTGAATAAAATGCACGAAATTGAATTTGTTATGCAATATTATGAAGATAAAGAAGAGGAATTGAAGGAGGGAGAGAAAGAGAAAGAGAAAAAGAAGGAATAAGGAATTGATGATAAAATTGAAGTTTATGGAAGTTTAATTTGAAAATTTGAACATCAATTGGTATGTGTTCTTGTAATTCTACTTTTTCCTAAAAATTGTGTATTAGGAAATTTAGGGTTCTTGAGTAAAATTAGGGGGTTTATGAAATTATTGTTAAAAATATTTAATTGGATGTTAAATGAAGTAGTATATGTGATTAATTGAAATTTTAGACTTAAAATAACATTAAAGAATGGCAATTACTTTAGCTGAATAGGAAATAACTTGATTTGGTTATTATAAGCTTTTATTATGAAATTTCAATAGAATTTAATTAGATTTGCTCTTAGTAAAATAGACAAGAATTGGAGGAGTGTGATAAGGTTGACATCTCAATTAGGGAGCTAGCAGTAATGCGTCATGATATATGTTACCAGACTGTATGGTCTGAGAGCTCGATTCCTATGTAAGATATTTGATTGGGTTATGAACTATATGGTTCCGAGAGCTCAATTCAAATATGAATGTATAAAAAATGGATTTCGAGAACCCAATCTTGTTTTTTTTTTTAAAATCCCTCTTATTTGACTCAGTGATACAATTTCGATGGATTTTTACTTTAGGGCAATTACAGAAAGTAGATAAATACATGATTAATGATTAAAGAACTTCAAATGAAATTAGTAATTGAATGTACAATTTATTGATCTGAATTATTAAAATAGATATATGTTTGTATTTCATAACTTGATTTTAAATGCCTATTTATGCTTATAAATAAACGAAGATATTTATATGTGAAAAATATTGTATATGCATGTTTTGGTTGAATAAATTGAATTAAATGAGAAATGGAATTACTTGAACACCACTAAGCCCATAGCTTAACGTGTCGATATTTTTTCCACGCATAGGTTTTAAAGAGAATTAAAAAAAAGCTGTAATGGATCTACTACAAGATAAGAGTCACATAGATGATCTCGAAAGAATTGGACCTGGATGTACTACAAATTTTTATTTTTGTTTTTGGTTATACATGTACATATAACGAAGTGAAGGATCTTATAGGATCTTATTATGAATTATAGATGAATAAATGAAAGTTATGTATGAAATATGGTGTAGAAGTGTTGAAATGTATTGGAAGATGAGTGAATTATTTTGTCAAGGAGTTTGATATTGAGATGGATAGTTGATTAACATGCATGAGAAATGTATTGAAGTTTCTTGCAGGAGGTTTTAAGTAATTATAGAAAAAACTCTGTCAAAATTTTATAAAGTGAATAGTAATTGCTAGATTAATGAGATTTTAAATAGAAAATGTTGTAGTTTGAAGTATTAGGTATTTAAAAGTATGGTAACACTTGGTATATCGATTCCATTATCGACTATGGGGTGTTACATCACCTCTCCCTAACTTAGACCTCCATTTTTTCCTATTACAGCCTCTAAGTACGATCTTCTTGCATGTTCTAACATGTCTAAATCACCTATGCCTTGTATTTCTTAATTTGTCAATAATATTAGCCACCTTTAATCTATCTCTTACCATTACATTATTGACCTTATTTTTTTTAGTAAGGTTGCATATCAAACGAGGCATCCTCATTTTTTTCACCATTAGCTTATGACTATGTACTTGTCTAATAGGCCAACATTTCGCCTCATAGAGCATAGCCAACCTAACAATTAAACAATACAATCTACCTTTAAGCTTGAGTGGTACCTTTTTATCAGACAAAATTCCTGATGCATTGCTCTAATTAAGTCATCCTGATATGATCTGGTGAATTATGTCTTCATTAATCTCTCTATTGCTCTAGATAATAGATCCTAGATATTTAAAACACTTCTTTTGCGGTATAACTTCTGAATCAATCTTTACCTCTACGTATGTAACCACCATATGTCTTGAAAACTTACACTCCATGTACTCATTCTTAGTCCTACTCAATCTAAAGCTCTTCGACTCTAACATATCCCTCCAAAGTTTAAGCTTGGCATTGACCCCCTTATTTTGTCTCATCAACTAAAATAATGTCATCAGTAAATAATATGCACCAAGACATACCCCCTTTAATATTCTTAGTGAGCTCATTAATCACTACTGTAAATAAGAAGGGGATTAAAGGAAACACATATATTTGACAATCATAATAATGGATCAAATGGAACATATAAAAAGAAAAAGCATATAATTTAAGTAAAAATGAATAGTAACAATTTCATGAATAATTTGGAAAAGGAACTTTGAATGGCATGATAATTAATGCATAGAGCTTGTTAGAAATATTCAAGATAGAATAAACTCACACAGATGATATTAAACATGATCATTTGCATATGCATACAAAAAACAAAAATCACATACTTGGATTGTTGTAGTAGTTCTACTGGTTAAAAACAACTTTTCTGTAGATTTTCTAATATAGAGGTTTGTGTTTGAAAGATAACAATTATCTTTTTGTTCTTTGGTTTTAAATTAAAAACCTTAACTACCTTTGGCAGTTATTTAAAATATAAGGACCATGATACCCCTCATAGGTGTATGTGATTCATTATCTCCCACTCTAATTAAAAAAAAGTATGTAGTGCTTATTCTTGTTCAATAACCGGTGTGACCAGTATACGACTACAGGACATTGCCATATATCTGTTAGGAGTATTTGACATCTCGATTAACAAAATGATTCTGGGACTTATGTGTCCTTGAGTAGACATTGTATGTTATAACCTAGGTCATATCTCGCATTTGTAATTTTCTTTGATCTCAATTAGTTTTTTATAGCATGATTGTATTCAAGTTCTCTACTAAAGAGATGATGGCCATATATGAATACTTTTCATGCGAATCATTGATCTAAAAAATAAATGACCTTCCTCTGTTCTCAATTCTTTTTTGAGTTAAATTTAATTTGCTTTCTTAGAATTGTTCCATAAGTCGCATCTTGCATGATCTTTTGGCAATAACTTAAAGTAACAAACCTTAAATTCAATTCTCAAGAATGAAACAAGAGTCATAAGGGTATATGATGAGGTTCTTCTCAACCTCAAGGGTCTCACACAATCTAAGATAAGATCTGACGACTTCTATTAATCCCTTTTTGTGGTCAGTTGTGCATACATGGTACGAGCCATGTGCTACGGTATTTATCTACTTCTTTTAACTTGAACATCTTTCATTCAAGAAATACCATACAGATGATAGTTTAAACATACTCAATGTTTAACTTGAGTTCACTTATTTACTCAAAACCGGTTCAGAACTCACAACTGGCAACATAAGACAGATATAGTGGTTAACAAATTACGTTGAACCAATTTCCTTGCTACATTTATGGTTTAAGTTTCTCGCTCTCAATTATCACCTAGATAATAAACTTTAAACATGCCTCATCTCAAGCGAGCATAAACACCAGAGTTGATTTCCCATGTGAGAGGGACAATCTATAACTTGTCTTATATACTTGTGATTCATCCCAAAATATATTTATGCAAAAAACACATATATTCGTGAATTAAATGATACAAAATGTATAATCTTCATCATACATTATATCCAAAATATGACATTATAATGAGTGAACAAACATAGAGAAATATTTATCAGTACACTTCAACATCTACATAGTCCTAGTGACTTTACATGCCTAATGTATACATCTCTGGAAATTGGCTTTATCATTGGGTCTGCGATCATATCTCGCATAGATATATATCTCCTGTTCACTTCTTTTCGTACAACTATATCTTTTACATAATTATACTTGGTATCTATGTGCTTTGTCTTACATTGAAATTTGAGGTCTTTAGTACAAGTGATTGTAGCCTGACTATTTCAGTTGATGGTCACTGGATTAATTTCACTTTTAATGACTCTTAACTGCACTAAGAATAGATGAAGCCACAAAGCCTCTTGTACTGCAGTTGAGAATGCTATAAATTCAGCCTCTATTGTGGACAATGCAACGCAAGATTATTTCTTACTTTTCCATGATATTGCTTCATGGTTTAGTAAGAATACATATCCTGAGGTAGATTTTCTTTCATTTAAATTTCCTCCCTAGTTTGTATCTGTATACCACTTATATACGTAGATCATTGCTTTGATAACATAATGCATAGTCTACAGTTCCCTTTAGATATCTCAATATTCTCTTTAGTGCTTTCCAATATGCTTGGCCTGGATTTGATTGATATTTGCTTAACATCCTAACAGTGTAACAAATATCTGGTCTTGTACACATCATTGCATATATAAGACTTCCAACTGCGTTAGAGTAGGGAACATTCTTCATTTGTTCTAGTTCTTGTGGCATTGATGGGCAATTTCTCTTACTAAGGCCTTCATTTTTAGCAATAGGATTATCAATTGGTTCGGAATCTTGCATACGGACTCATTCAAGAATTTTTTGAATGTACATCGCTTGTGAAAGCGATAACAATCTCTTCGAAATATCTCTTGAAATCTTGACTCCAAAAGTGTATGTCACTTCACCTATGTCTTTCATTTCAAATTTAGATGATAACCAATCTTTGATTTGCGTAAGAAATACACAGTCATTACAAGTAATCAATATATCGTCCACGTATAAAGATAAAATCGCAAATTTGTGTTTAGATTTCTTAACATACACACAATGGTTTTCATCGATCATTTAAAAATCATACGAAATGATTACATTATGAAAACGAATGTACCATTGTCTTAAAGACTGCTTCAAGCCATAAATTGATTTTAATAACTGACATATCTTATTTTCTTGACTTGCCTTGATGAACCCTTCAGATTGTTCCATATAGATTTTTTCATCTAATTCTCCATTGAGAAAAGTAGTTTTTACATCCATTTGATGTAATTTAAGATCCATACTGGCTACTATAGTCAGAATAAGACGGATTGAAGTAAACTTCATAATAGGAGAAAAAGTTTTCTCGTAATCAATTCTTTCCTGTTGTGTATATAATTTTGCTACAAGACGTGCCTTACATCTTTCGATACTGTCATCATCTTTTCGCTTTATTTTGAGAACTCACTTGTTCCCAATTACTTTACGCCATTCGGGGAGGTCAATCAAGTCCCATACTTGATTAGAGCTTTAAAAAGTCATTTCTTTTTTCATTGTTTTCATCCATTCTTCTTTAGCAGGCCAGTAAGAGCCTCATTTACATTCCTTGGCTCTTCTTCCTTTTACGGAACAATCATATTAATTTGTCCTTCAATTTTAGAACGATGTCGGGGAATTGTTCCTCGATTGCTTCATCTTAAATGAAGTTCATCATAAACAAATTCATGATTGATCTGATTGCTCCCACTTGGATCAGTCATCATAGAGATCCTTTATGTGGAATTGCTCCAACTTGGTTGAATTTCCTCATCTTGATTCTACATAACAGAATCATTATGATCAAATGAATTATATAACAATAGGTCTTTACCTATTTTGCGTTGTTTAGGAAAATCATTCTCTAAGAATATTATATCTCGTGAGTCAAATTCTGTTACACCTCCATTACCTTGTTCACCAATGAACACATATCCTTTTGAGTGTTATGAGTATCTAATAAAAATACTTTTTCTCCCTCTTTGGCCTAATTTCCCATGTTTGTGAGAGAGATTATGAACATAGGCTACACACCCCAAGGTCTAAGATTTGACACATTAGGTCTCTTACCCAGCCCACAACTCATATGGTGTGCTAGTAACTGATTTTGTGGGCGCACGATTAAGTACATAGGTGGCTGCTAGCAACGCATCACCCTAAAAAGTGATTGGTAAATTTGCTTAGGCCATCATAGACCTAATCATTTCTAATAACGTCCTATTTCGTCTTTCAACGACCCCATTTTGTTGTGGGGTTTTAGGAATTGCTAATTGCCTGTCTATTCTTTTCTTAACACATAAAGCCTTAAACTTTTCTGACAAGTATTCTTGTCCACGATTAGTTCGTATTGTTTTTATTTTCTTATTTAATTGATTCTCAACCAAGTTCATGTATTTTATGAAATAGTTGAATGCTTCCGATTTATGAGAAATTAAATAAACATGACCATACTAAGTATAGTCCTCTATAAATGTGATAAAATAAATTGCCCCACATCTGGCCTTTACATTCATTAGACCACAGATGTCAGAATGAATTAATTGCAGAATGAATTAATTGCAATGGATATAAGGCTCGTGTTCCTTTTCCAAATGGCTTTCTTGCCATTTTACTAGCTAAACAATGCTCACATGTAGGTAGATCTACTTGATTTAGATTACCTAAAAGTCCTTCTTTATCTAATTGACTAATTTAATTTTGACCAATATGACATAATCTAGCATGCCACAAAGTTGTAACATTATTGGAATTACTAGATGTAAATAATGAATAACTATTATTATTATTTTCCTTTAACACATCCAGTACAATAAAACCATCACATGAAAAACCATGACCATAATTAATAGATCCAAGATACAAATCCATTCCATCATAGTGGAAATTTATATTGAAACCAAGTCTAACTAACATCAACACAGATAAAAGATTCCTATGAATCTGTGGAGCAAATAATACTTCATGTAGGATGCGGGGTCGTCCTCCCCGCATGTCCAATTTACATGTGCCAATTCCTTATACAGCAACTCTGGAATTGTCACCTATATAAAGGCATCGACTACCATATGGGAGTTTACAAAACTGAACGAAGGCATCTCTATCTTTTGGTATATGGTTGGTTGCTCCTGATTTTGCAATCCATAAAGGATGTGATTCAACTAGAAAAACATAACAAGAAACATTCACATAACAAATGTTTGTACTATAAAGATGTACCTTCTTGGGCTTGGTACAATCTCGAGCAAAGTGGCCTTTATTATCACAATTATAGCACTTCACACGCTTCATGTTCTTCTTTTTAAAGGGATGTTTTCCCTTTCCACGTTGGTTCCATTTTGCCTTCTTGGATTCCTGAGAAGAGTGGTTGAATCTCTTATTATTCTTCCACTTGGGTCTACCATAATGCTTGCGTTTCTTATTCATAGCTCCATGTGATATAGAACTAACTGCATATGCCTCAAAAGACATCTTTGAGGCTTCAAGATGCTCGTCCTTCAAGATGAGATGCCTCGTAGCATCCTCCTTTGTCTTGATGTTTTCATTATGAGTTAAGTGCATCTTTATATGCTCCCAACTGTGAGGCAGTGAACGAATCACAGCTTGTACTTATTGTTCATCAGAAAGCTCATGACCAACATCACGTAACTCATTTACCATATTGGACATTTTCCTCAGATGCTTTTGCATTGTATCATCTGAGCGCTTCTTATACGTATCAAACTTAATTGTAAGTGACCTCACTTTGGTCACCAAAGCACCTCTAAAATAAGCAACCAATGTGGACCACATGTCCTTTGCAGTTTCGAATTTACGGAACTCTTGCATGATATCATTATCCATGCTACTCAGCAACGTGATGCGAGCTAAAGAATTCTTCTTTTTCCATAATTCATATGCATCACGGTCCCTCTTATACTAGGTCATATTGCCTTCCTCACGAACTTCCATAGTTAGGTTTAATGGTTCAAGAGCCTCTTGCTCCTCCAGTATATATTGGATTTTCATATTCTAGATTTCATAATTGTCACCATTGGGTTTCTCACGCCTACTGAGTTCAACAACAATATTCTTTGAAGCAGTAGCCATTTTTCTTTTTGTTTGAAACACTAAGTTTCTACTATAAGAAAGAAATATATTTTCACAATAATGCCATATTAACCGTTTATAGAGTAAATAATTCGATCAAAATTGCTTATGAAATCAAAAGTCCATTAATGTTTTCAATTATCATTCATACAACAATCAAATCCTAATTACTTTACTCTAGACGAATTCCTATATGATATACATGTAAACATATTAAATAAAAGCAAGTCTTTGCTCTTATAAAAAAACATATTATATTAAATGCATTACAACCTATGAACAGTCTATAGGTAATGAACCCTATGCGGAAATGAGTTTACAAGTTCGCGTGACACAGTTTACAAAGCTCAATATACAATAGCTCTTACTATTTCCATTGGATGAACTATAAGATATAAAGTTCTAATCAACTCCCTTCTACGCATCTGTTTAATAAATTTCATCATTAACAAATTATAAGTCTTTTTGTTAGGCATATTATTTTAGAGCATTCGTAATAATTCGCCTTAAGGTTGAGGTAATGTTGCAACTAAAACCATATACTTTACTTCAACATCTGCATAAGCTTGACAACTTCTAAAGCATAACTCTTGTATCATGTTATTAACTGAAATAACATGATGTGTTAGATTGTCTCTAGACATTAAATGCATGTTAACTAATTGTACATATATACTGCCAATATGTCTCTTCTGTGTCTTACATCGAATAAGCTTAGATGTCCACTTAATAATAGGCATCTTCTTGAAAAACAAATTTTCAGGAATCAGAAGAGTGCACAAAATAACAAATTATTTTGTTTAACAAATAGCGAACTCATGCTTATAATATGGAAACAATTTAATTCTATTAGCAATTTATTGAACTATTCAAATTATGCTATTAATTTCTAATCAATTAGAAAC
>JAOQMP010000210.1:11755996-11770808 GCA_027563575.1 Erythroxylum pedicellare
AATTATGCTATTAATTTCTAATCAATTAGAAACTTATTTCTAATATAATCATATTCAAATATGAATAATTTAAATTGAATTAGAAACTTATTTTTAATTCAAATTATAATTGAACTAATCAATTTATCTTGGTTTAATTAGAAACTAATTTATACTGAAACTCCTTTCTAATTTCAACTAAACAAATTAGTTTTGATTTAATTCAAAAACATATGCCCAATTTTGGTTCAACGAAAATAGTACGATTAGAAAACTCATTTCTAATTTTGTTGGTTTTAGAAACTTATTTCTAAGTTTATTTTAACCAAACAAATTATTTTAATATTATTAAAAAACTAATTTTTAATATTTTATTTAAATTAGAAACTAATTTAACACAATTAATTAGTTTTTGTAAATTAGAAAATTTATTTCTAATTCTTTACACTACATTTAATTTAAAACATCAATATAGATAATAAGGTATTGCGCAATATCAATGTAGTTATTAAGGCCTAAAACTTCAATCCTAATAAAAGAAAGTAATATATTATGAGTCCAAGTCATAACCCATAAAACATCACATAGACATTACCCATTCATTGAATTTTAACCATTTCTCTACATATCAGTACAGCCTAAAACTATCACAAGTTTATTATGTTAGATCTTAAAGCCCAAAAGCTTTAACCCATTCTAGGTTGTTATAACACACACACACACGTATATATATATATATATATATACTATTTGTCTAAGTCTTTTGTCTTATTATAATTACATATTGAACAATGTGACTGTAGAGACCGTAGGCACCGGATAGCCACAAATTTTTTTAATTTATGAAATGTTATTATTATACTTATATTTGGGAAAGCCCACGCGAGTCTTGTTCCTCTCTTCTTTGCATTTCGTTTTCTTTGCGTTGTTTTTTTTATAACTTTTGCCTTCTGGCTTCGGAAAATAAAAGTATCCTGGAGAGAAAAAATGAAAAACAACGTTTTTCTTTTTTTTTTCTGAAGACCATTCATAAAAAAAGGTCACAAAAAAACTCACTTTTGTTCTGATCGTGTCCATAAGAATCATTTTTTACTTTGGAAGACCATTCATTTTGACAAATGAAGACTTTCAACAATCATCTTCCCAACACTCAAGAACGAAGACAAAAATAAAAACCGACATTTCTAGATTGGATTCTTTGAAATAGAACGAGTAAAAAAATAAAAGTGTAAAACAAAGCATATAAAAAAAATCATGAGGTGCATAGGTATTCATATCATTATTCACAAGTCAATTGTAACATAGATATACAACATCTTGATTTTAGCATGCATATGATATTAAAAAAAATTATCTACTCTGATACTAATGTTAAAAATATTTAAGATAGAATAAAATCACACAAATCATATTAAACAAAATCTTTTGCATATGTATATAAAAAACAAAAAATTATATACTTAAATTATTGTTAACATTTTTTTCTTAAGATTTTTCTAATAAAGAGGTTTGTGTTTAAAAGATAACAATTATCTTTTTATTCTTTGGTTTTAAATTCAAAAAACCTTAACTGCATTTGATAATTATCTAAAGTAGAATGACTATGATACCCTCTTGGGTGTATGTGAGATATTTGTAGAAGAAGCAAAATTTAGTGCGTGGGACTTAAACATGGGATGGAGATGACGAGGGTTGGTGACACGATAAAGAGAAATACGGTGATGAGGGAACACATTAAGGGTTTTGTTAGAAAGATTGAAAATTTTAGGCTTAGAGAAGAGTAAAATAAGGGGTTTAGTTAATGTTTAATTTAATTTAATTATTTTATTTAAAATAAAACAAAATAAATAAGATAGTTAATTATTTATTTAATTTTGGATATCTTAAAAAGAAGATTACCTCCCATAGAACCGCGTGACACTATAAGAGTAAAAAATTTAAATGTAATATATTTCTATCACTAAATTATTAAAAAAAAACAAAATCAATGCTTTCTCTAAAATAAGAAATAATTTAATATTTAAAACTAAAAAAACTAAATATTTACTTTAATTTTTGATTAAAGTCTAATTTAAACTAAATCTAATGATTAAGTCAACCTTATTTTTATTCTTATATGTTTGATCTGATATAAATTAATTTTATTTGTATTGATAATTTTTCTTTACTTTAAAGTAAAAGAATATTGATGATTTTACTTGTTTTCTATTATCTTATATTTTTTTGGTATGTTGAACAGATTATTTTAAATAAACCTTTTGTTTTTATTTATTTTGTACCCAAAAAATGATAATCTTAGCATAAAACATATTATTAATATAAATCTTCGTCTTTATTAATTAATGAGATTAATAGTTTTTTCATTTTAAATATTAAAAAATTATACACTTTGTATAAATTACTCAATTAAGGATAGTAGTTACCAGTCCCAATTCCATATGAAAATACATGACTAGACCAAAACTCGAATCAGAGCATTCAGAATCATAGCACTGCAAGCGTGGGTTGAAATGTAACAAAAACCCAACAATGAAATGCTACCAATCTATGCACAAGCCCCTCTTATTATTGGATACATCTTAATTACATTCCTCTACACACTACAATTGTGCTCCTACGAAATGACAGGATATATAGCAAAAGATCACAAAACGTGAAGTGACAGACAGACAATGTGCATCCCAGATACTTACTTTACACGATAAAAGGAAGCAAGTACCTTCATCTTCTTAGGAAGACTTGGCAGCAAGTATCTCCGACAAGGAAATCCACGTTCCAGAGACTGCAATAGTGAACCCAAAAGCTATAATAGCACTATCTAAAACGAAACCCCTCCATCCCTGCTCTTGTTTAAACGCTATGAGATGAAACAAAGCAGGCAATACAAACCCCAGAGCAGAGCACACACTGCTACCCACCAGAGCCAAGAAATCTGCAAAATTAGGCACCAACAGAGCAATCAAACTCACTCCCAAAACCACCACCCATCTCAGCCACAAAGAGTACCTAGAACCACAGCAACGCCTCTCCATAACCTCATATACTGGATTCATCATCAACGGGAAAGTGAAGAACAAGTTCACACACAAGCCAATCTGCACAAGGGTACTCAATATTCCTGCCCCCAAATTGGTTGTAATTATATCTTTAGTATCATCACCAAAGGCAAAATAACCTAATACTCCAAATCCTCCATATAACAACGCAATAAACGTCATACAAAGTGCCAACACTTTCCCAAACTTGGCCTTGTGCTTAGCCTCAGATTCTAATGGCAACACCATGCCAATTCCTTCAAAGGCATAGACAGCCACACCCAGGCCATAAAAGAAAACTGAGAATCCACCAAATGCCTCTAACGGAGGTCTGTTTTTCAAATAGAACATCACATCCTCTGCCATCACCACACCCATAGCTCCAAGATCAACCACATCAGCGAAGATGCTCAACGGAGCCAAATGGGTCAACGTTGGAATTGAATTCAGCCCCAACTGGAAAGGGAAGCAACTCCATATAAACAAGGCTTTGGGGCTCAAAAAACCCAATATTTTTTCACTTGATTGCAAATTCATAAGATATGCCAGTGTGTTAGAGATAAAAATCAGATAACTAACACAAAATCCAGCTTGTGCAAGGACAATCATAACATCCACGGACACACGACCTACGGGACCGCAAACAGTGAAACCCAGATCACCAAAAGATGCTATCTTGGAGAATCCTTGAAAAGATTCGAGCTTGCGACGAGTGTGGATGAGAAGCATCATACAGTGGTAGGTGAGTAAAGCTACAGAGAAGACCATGAGAGAGCCCATAACCCATCCTGTTTTTTTAAAAGTGTAAGGAAGACCCAGAACGCCTGCTCCGACTATGGCTATGAAAACGTTAGCAAAGGTTTTGGGAGTCGATGAAAGTTTGGGTCGCTTGCCTAGAAGCGGCGTGTCTTCTCTTGGCAAGTTCGGTACTTGTAGGACATGGGACGATGAACTCGCTTCTTTTTCAAGCCCCATGTCCGCAAAGTTGTTCTTTTCTCTTCCGACGGAGACAAACCTTGTATCTTTCGATGATTATCGAACAAAACAAGGATTTGAAAGCTGAAAGAAGACTGAAAACCGATACGATTGGTAAAAACAGATCAAGGGACAGAAATCGAATTCTGAAAGTAATAGATACGACTTGATATATATTCTGCGCCTGACTTCTGATTCTCAGTTCAGAAGATCAAATAGTTAAAAGGAAGATCGGTGCGGATTCTGGAGATGGGTGTGACTTCTAGAAATTTGCGTGGCTGCTGAAGAAATGGGGTTAAAATGGACGGACCTGCTTTATTGAGATACGACATCTAACATGGGACCACCTGTGCTTAATTTAATCATTACTAATTACGAATGCATTACAGACAAGTGGACAAAGCAGGCAAATTGACATCATCCTCTATTATAAGTAGAAAGAGAATGATAAGCAAGTAAAAAAAAAAAAAAGAGAGAACTCAGCTTACCTATCAACTGCAACCGTATGGTGTATCTGTAAAAGATTGTCTCTTTGTAAAGTTGGATTTATCTACAGCCTGGAAATGGCAAAAAATATGGAAAACAGTTCATGTCAAGATCCGGCAAACAGAGAACACAAATGGTAAGAAAATAGAGGCCCTTATCCTGAAAAGTAGAGGAGATAAGATTAACCACAATCTAGTTAGTAGAAGGGGCTATACACGTGCATTGATGTGTTTGTCGGTATACTAATAATAAGTGGTGGTGTCCTGCTAATTTACGTTCCTAAAGGTGGCTGCAACCGCAAAAATATGCTTAACACGGACGATATTATTAAGATATTTAATTTTCCGTACACTACTGCAACTCTTTTTATCAATTTATGTTTCATATATAGACAACAAGAAAAACTAGAAAAGTCCAGCACAACATGAAACGAGAGATATTTTATTCTCGTGCACTGTCCCACTCCCACCGGCAAAACGCGCAGGAGGGAAATGCCACAGACTTCTACAACTGGCACATTTCAACATTGTTTTTAGTTCAATGATACCAAATTTACCAATTCGTTGATATAGTTTTTCAAATTTTTAGATTTAAGAAATTGGCAGCCACAAAATGCCTTTTAACTGTGCTGCTGGGAAATCTGGTACCTAAGAAGATGTTGCAGACGGGAATAGCCCCGTTGTTCGAACATGTTTGACATGCTAACTTCTTTTGGAACTCGTGAAGGTAATAAACTTTGTATCCAACGTTCACTTAATTCATAATGCAGCAAATCCAGACCTGTCTGCGTCGGTTACAAAGCTTGAATAACAGTTAAAACTACTATACTATGTAGAGAGTTGGGATGCCCGCAGTCATACAATTGTGCTATTAATAAATTCAATCACGATCAGACAATTTCTCAAGTTGCAATAATTGATTTTAGTAGATTCTTTACATGGAAGAGATTCTTGCTCTCCAACCAACTTGTTTCTTGACTAAAACTAAGAAGCAAAGAACGCCATACTATAAGATCAGGAGTTATACCTCTTCCTGTCATTTGTAAGAACAGATTCAAACCCTGCTGAAAGTTGCTGTTCTTGCAAAAAGCTTCAATAAGAGAACTGTAACTTCCTATATCAGGCGCAAAATCTCTTCCTATCATGTCTTCAAGAAGTTTCAGGGCACTCCCTTCCTTTCCTTGCCTACAAAATTCAGTAATAACAGCATTGACTGTGGAGGGAGTAGGAAAATAACCACAGCCAACCATCTCATTCACGAGTTCAAGTGCTTCTCGCACGTTCCCTTTTTGACAAAACAGATAGATTAACCTGTCGTATATAAGCACACTAGGGATTCCACCTTCACTAATCATCTGGTCATAAACTCTCCTAGCATCCTCAATGGCACCTTCTTCACAGAAGCCTAATATTGTCAAGCTCCTATCAACAGTTCTTGGAAATAATTTTTCGAGCCTCATTAGAAAATCAGTTGCCTCATCCCACAGGTTTTTCTTATAAAGACCATACAAGACACTGTTATAGGGACTAATTCGACCCATGGAAATGCCCTTAGCCTCCTCCATCAGCTCTAAGATCTTAAATCCATCATCTATCCTCCCTCGTGAAAACAAACCTCGGATTAATGTATCGAATGTAGCAAAGTTCCAATTGATCCCATCTGTTTTCATATCATTAAACATTGTAAGCGCTGATTCCCACATCCTGGACTCACAGAAACCAGATATCAACTCGTTATAGGTATCTACATTAGGAAGGCATCCCTTTCTCTCCATCTCTTTCAAGAAATGATGACCAATTTTCACTTTTCCTATCCTACAAAAGCCCCTAATCAATGTGTTATAAGTAACAACATCGATTATACCTCCCTTGCTTTCTACTCTTTCTAGCATCTCGACAGCCTCTGGCACACGGTCAAAATTGCAAAGAACTTCGACCACCTTAGTCACTGTCACTATATCAGGTACAAACCCAGCATTGAAACTCTTTTCTAGCAACACAAGAGCCTGAACTAAGTTTCCTTCGTTACAGTACCCAGATATCAAAATATTGAAAGTGACATCATTAGGCTCCTCAATATCAATCATCAAGCTTCTTGCTCTTCCCACCTTGCCATTCTTGCAAAGAGAATGAAGCAAAGTGTTATAAATAACAGTATTTGGCTTCACACCTCTGGACTTGAGAACTTGCAAAAGTTTAAAGGCATCAGCTATTCTATTAGTCAAGCAAAGGCCTTTCATCAAAATCCCAAAGGTATAATCATCACCTTGCACACCATTCCCCATCATTTTCTTTCTATAGAACTTCCCAGCCAAATCAATGTCTTCTTTGACAAGAACATCTAGTATCGAGTTTAAGATTTTCAAAGATGGGTTCTTGTGAAACTTAGCAACCACGTCAAGCACTTCGATAACTCTACGAATCATTCTAGCTCGGCCGAGACCTCGAATGATAGTAAGGAAGATGTCCTCGTCAGGAGGAGAACCGACTGAATGGGGCATTTCATCAAGCAGTTGCTTGACAATGTCAAAACGACGGAAAGTGCAGAGCTTATGCAAAAGAGCTCTGTATGTGGACTGGGAATGAGTAAAGCTCGGGATTCTTGCGGCCCATCTAAAGGTTTCGAGCGCTTTGGACGCTGACTTTTGTTCTAAAATCAGATGGACTACATGTTCGTGACTGGGGACTGAAAGGGATGATGACGATGACAAGAATCGTTTGGAGAGAGAGAAAAGAAGCAATGAATGGGAACGATTTGTTGTTGATGTTGGTGGGGAGAAAGTTGCAAGCTTTGAAAGTTCTGAGAGCATATGAATGCTTAGTATATGGAGTGAGACTGACTGCACTAAGCAAAGCTTGCAGGTTCCAAGTTCCAACCGGTCAATCGAAGCCTTGAAAGTTAATTTGAGTTATTGCTAGTACTAGGTAGAGTCCAATATTACCCTAAAAGTTTTTAATCGCCAATATTTTAGTTAAATTTTCAAAAATTTTAATAATTTTTATTATTAAATATCGATTAATTTATTAAATAATCAAAATAAATGAATAAATTTTATTTAACAATTTATTTTTCAATTAAACTTCAAATTTATGACATTTAACGACAATCTTTTAATTATAATTTAAAATTTAAAATTTTATTTTATCTTTAACCGATTTTATGATGGTTTAATTCCGATTAAATATTTTAAATCTTAAACTTCTTATTTTACCGATTTAACTTCCATTCCGTTTTTAAAATATTAGTTTTAAACGCCTTAAGAACAAGGTAGGCTTTTCTTTATTTGTATTTCCCAATTTCATTTAAATTGTGCGAACCGAGTGGATTAGATTTAGGAAAAATATATTTATATAGTTTATAATAATAATTTTTAATATTATTTAAATTCTTTTATATATTTTAAATGATTTATTAATGTGTATAAATATTTTAAGTTAAATCCTTCAATTTATATTGAGTCTACCAACTTTTAGAAACTAATATATTTTCTTTTTCTAAATGTTCTTTTTACCTCACATTCAATCAAGAGTCATAGAATGAATCACTTAAGTTGAAGCTTTTATAGTTGTTAAACATTAATGAGGATTTTTATGTAAAAATGCTTTTATAATTTTATATTTTAAGATTTAAGGTGAATATACGAGTGTTTTTGTTAGATTTTTTTTCCCCACTTCCATAGTCATGGAATATCTAGACATGAATGGATCATTTAAGATCCAAATCAACTTGGGGTATGTTGAGTTGTTAATGAGAATTTATATATAAGAATACTTTTACAATCTAACCTTTTAAGTTTTTGGATAAAGATACTGTGTCCAATTAGAAATTAGACATAACCAACATGGTTTTGCTTCCCTTATTTTTTTTACTAATCCAACTTGGAGAGGTTTTTAACTATCTATCATTCGGGTTGATTAAGCAAAATGTTGTACTGTCGAAAGAAAAGCAAAAGAGAGAGAGAGAATTATACCTCTATTAAGGATCATTATAATAAATTATCGGATTAATGAAGTCCAATCCCATGATTCTATCAAGTATAATCATTGCAAAATCTTCCCAGGTTACTCGACTTTTTTACAAACAATCTGTGAAGGTGATCATGACAAGCGATAACGAGATTAAAAAGAAAGTGGCATCAAGGCTAAAAGCAGAAAGCTTGTCACCATGTCTGAGCATCATACTGGTCTTACCAACTAAGGATGTGCTTGGTTCACTTAGGGGAATGGTAATAGAAATTATAATGATTATAGAGAGAAATGGAAATAGATATAACTTCCATTCTTTACTATATTGGAGGGTATGGAGTATTGCTTCAAAAGGGGATATAAAAATACTGTTCATCTAATCACAATATATTGCTAACCTTATTTTTCGTTCCTTACCCATTTCTTTCTTCCCATACAAACTAACCAAACACCCCTTAAGTGTTTAAAAATTAGGACAAGATCCGATCTTGTATATGGTGGAATAGTTATAAAACTTTTTTGTATAATTTGTCGAAAGTCAAGATTATTAAAATTCTATAATCTGATTAACACATAAATTATACTAAAGCATGAATTGTAATTCATACTTTATTCTAAAGCTTGATCATTTTCTTTTTGTTCATATTGAACCATTTTTTAAATTGACTAATCTTAATCACTGTAGTTGTATAAGTATCCGGTATCTGACAATATTCACAAAACGAGTTGAGACTCTGCAACTATTTCAAAAAGGCTTAGACAAGGAGTGCTAGCATCATTAGAGTTTAAGCCTATTTATAATAAGTTTTGAACATTTTAATAATTTAATTGGAATTAAAATTAGAAATAGTTCTAATTTAATATCAATTATGCTCAAATAAAATATAATATCTTATACTGATTCTTATTTATTAAATACCTCATATTTAACCATAAAGTTTTTTACATTTGACTATTAAGTTCAACTTGATTAGAATATTTTTTCTTTTCAAATCGTTCTTTGTGTGTGACACATCAAGTTCCCAAATATGTTTGGAAATTGATATAAATTATAATCCAAAATTATATTTAAGATTATATAAATTAATTTCTTTTAATTTATTTTTAATTCTTCTTACTTAGAAACGAAAGAGAGAATTGAGGGAAAGATGATTTCTATTCCTTTATAAAATATACGTACATATATATAGAGAGAATGGAGATACAAGTTGTAGCTTTCTATTATAACTAACTAACTAACTAACTAACTAACAACCATTCAAAACTAACTTTTCAACTGATGCTGACGTGTATAATATAACTCCTCCATTTCTTTTAACACTTCCTCTCAAGATGAGCATAAATGTTATTAATGGTTATCTTGCTTAAGAGCCTTTCATCCTGTCTTGGATGCAATGCTTTTGTTAACATGTCTGTAATTTGTTAGTTTGTTCTTACATGGCCAGGTTTAATTCGCTCCTCAAGCACTTTATCCCTTACATAATGCCAATCAACTTCTATATGGTTAGTCCATTCATGAAAGAAAGGGTTTTTTGGAGATGTACATGGCTGCAAAGTTATCACAATACAAGTCAATAGGCCTTTGAATTGATACTCCCAAGTCATTTAACAAATAAGTCATCCAAACCACCTCTGATGTTATTATCGATATGGCTCTATATTTTATTTTAGAAAATCTCCTTGATACTATCTTCTGTTTCGTAGACTTCTAGCTAATCAGTGACTTTCCCAAGAATACATAATAACCACTTATTGATTTTCTGGTCTCTTGACAGCTTGCCCAATCATTATTATAATAAGCATTCAGTTTCATGGTAGAGTCTGTTAGTAGTAACAACCTTTGGCTTGGAGCCTTTTTCAAGTATCTTAACACTTTGATACTTGCATTCCAGTGTTCCAACATTGGTTTATTCATTTGTTATGTTAACATATGCACTACAAAAGTAATGTTTGGCCGGGTTAGTGCCACATATATAAGCTTGTCTATTAACTGTTTATACTCAGTAGCATTTGGAAGTAGCATCTCATATGTCACTTTAAACTTGTGGTTTACTTCAAAGCTAATGTTTGGTCGGGTTAGTGTCAAATATATAAGCTTGCCTATTAACTGTTTATACTCAGTGGCATTTGGCAGTAGCATCTCATATGTTACTTTAGACTTGTGGTTTACTTCTGTAGGGATGTTATTAGGCTTGGCTTCTAGTTGTCCATATTCTTCAAGCAATTCTAGGACATATTTTCTTTGATATATTAAATTGCCCTTTTTTGATCTTCCTACCTCAAGTCCTAGGAAGTATTTTAACTACCCAAGGTCTCTCAGTTTAAAGTGAGCCTTTAATGTTGTCTTAAGCTCTTCCATTAGTGTAGTATTGGTCCTTCTAATAAGTATATCATCCACATATACTAGTAATGCAACAAAGTCATTCCTAACTTTCTTTACAAAAAGGGTATAGTTTGCCTTGGATTGAATGTAACCATTCTTCCTTAAATAGTCTAAAAACTTCTCATTCCATTGCTTTGAGGCTTGTTTAAGGCCATAGATGGAGTTCTATAATTTGTAGACCAATTTTTTTTTAGAAAACAGGGTTATCAAATTCACTAGAATGGCTTATCTTCCCCTGAAGATGATAACTTGGAGGTAACTCCATATAAACACCCTTATTTAGGTCTACATTCAATAAGGCATTGCTGATGTCTAGTTGGGATAATTGCCAGTTTTGGATTACAGTTATGGCTAAAAAGAGTCTGACCGTTTGAAGTTTGGCCACTAGGCTAAAGTTTTCAACAATATCTAGACCTTCTTGTTGGGTATATCCTTTGACCAATAGTCTAGCTTTGTACCTTTCAATTAAGTCATCTGACTTGTATTTTATTTTATATACCCATTTGCAGCTTATGGACTTCTTTCCACGTGGAAGTGTAGTTAATTTCCAGGTGTTTGTTGCTTCTAAGGTTGATAACTCTTCTTTCATGTCTTGTCTCCATTCTGGGTATTGGATAACAATTTTGTAGGAATGGGGTTTAGTGGTAGAGCTAATAGAGAGGATATATTGATGATAAGAAGGGTAAAGGATAAAGTATGACATGTGGTGTTAAATTAGATGTTGTGTGGAGCAAATGAGAGTAGTGGTATGATTTTTAGTGTTGAATAGATGTGTGTGGTAGTCTTCGAGGTAGGTTGGTGCTCTATGTGGTCTAGAGCTTCTTCTAGAAAGTGGTGTCGATGTTTGGGGAGGATTTGGGGGTGCTTCTACAAAATCTAATATGTTGGGTTCTACAGAATTTGATGTGGTTAGTTCTGTGGGTTGTGATCGATACGGAGGATGAAGATCATGAGGTAATTCTGTAGGGAGGCTGGGTAGGACCAAGTTTGGAGTAGTAGTTTCATTTGGTAGTGTAGGAGTTGTGTAAGGAAATATGGTGTTGGACCCCGTTTTTGGAGCCCAATATTCTGGAATATCATAAAACGTGAGTGTGTGTATTTTCTTGTAGGGTTATTTTAATGAACCCTCATTAGCCATCATCCCACAAGCGTGGTGTGCCCAGACCAGTCAATCGCCAAAATCACAATTTGACTGTTTTAATACAATTGTAGTTCTAAGTCTCTAGTTTAATTTGAAGTAAGGACTATCTCAATCGGAGCTCTATAGATGAAGTTATGCTTAAGAAGCCAAAGTATGTTCATGCCTTAGTCATGCTCTCTCAACTGACCCCTCACTATCTTTACATCAATCTTTTTTAGATCAAAACCAAAAGCTATCAATTTTTATGGAGGGATAGAAAAATATATTAGGAATCCATTGCTTTAAGAATCACTTCATTTTGAGGTCGGATGATGAAATTATGGCCAAAAGAATCAAATATATTTATATCCTCAATTATATTGTACTTATCTTGGGACAATTCGCATAACTTTCTCTAGAGACATCAGATTAAGGTTATTTTTAAACGGTTTGAAAGAGGAATTCTAGATCTACAATTTTATGAGACCACAAAGTGAGATTTTGCTATTTGGAGGTTCAAAATTGCAAATTTCCGAAAGTGTATAAGTATATGTCTGTTAAACGGACATAAATGTCCACCTAACGGACATACATGGGGTTAGTGGCCATTTTAGTCCCGAGAAGGTCCGTTTAATGGACATAATGTCTGTTAAAGGGACATGGGCGATGCTGGGGGTCCTCACAGACCTAAGAAGGTTCGTTTAACAGACCTAAAGTCCATCTAACGGATATAGGTGATAGAAAACTCCTTTCAAAGCCTCTCCAATGGTTCCTACGTCCGTTATAACATCATATTCACTTATAATCTTCCCAAATTTACTTCTTCTAATGTAATATCACTTCTTAACCATTCAATTACAAAAATGATTTCATAAATCTCCCAAATATCAACTCAAATGATTCATCTCATACAATAAATTCCCATCTTTCACCATAGCTGTTATGTATACATCTTATGTAACATTACTAAATTATAAGATCATAACTCTCAACTCTGATATCCAAAAATTGCATACTTTATATCATTAGAAAGATAGAAAGACAAATTACAACTTTTAATAAGAACAATTTGTCTAATTCGGCCCAGATTTATGCAGTTTTTTTTCCTGAAGTCAAATCACAATTCCTATCTTTCTTTTCCATAATACATCTCACATATATGTAACAACAATTCGTATTCAAAATTTATCATCTCAATTTGATAACTTCTTCAAATGTACCTAATTACAACTTAACCTCATCCTTAATTAATTCATATTTCAACTCCACCTCATCCATACCCAAATTCACATTTCAACTTAACAATCATCCATTCACAAATTCACATTTTATTAACATCATAAAATAAGAGTTTTACAAAACTTTAATGGCATATCAAGCCACATTACATCATCAATATCAAAATCCAAAATACAAAAGATACAAAACTTAATAATTCTTGAAATGCGTCTAAAACTTTGTTTTTACCAAATCTAACTTAATATATAAAAACATTGCAAAAGTAGAATGATATTTCGACTCTTGGTTTCTTGATCTCATTCTCTTCATCTGAAGATGGGATGAAAAAGGGGTGAGCTTAAAAGCTCGTGGGTAATAAGTTTATAATGAATAACAAGCAAAACCATTTAAACTGTTCATTGTCATAGAAAATTCTCATTGAATCATAAAGCACAATTTTTAACTTGTCAAACCAATTCACAAGTCACATAAGTCAAACACCCACCAAACTTGCCAATGCATCATAATCAATTAAACACATCAAATTGGTTTGGGTGGTTCCGTAATGGAACGTACTGACACATTTCCCATAAGGGTCTTGTGTAGTCATAAACAGAACATACTATCACAATCCCACTTAATGGTCTTGCGTAGCCGTGAACTTAGGGCAGTTTGTGAAGGAGCTCCATGCCACTAGCGGGCAGGCGGGAGAAGTCTTTAATCAAAGTGCACTTGATAGATAGAACAGACCACCACAAACCCATATAATATGTTATGTATGACTTGAAAACCAATTACCCAAATGGCACATTTTGAAAACTTGTTTTTCATAAGCACGAAAATTTCATATGCATTTCCATATCACAATTCATCATCAAAATTCATACACCAAAACATGTAGCGATTTCGCAAATCATTCAAAAGCAATAAAAGCAACATTTATGAAGTAATTGAAATCATTTTATTTTTTTGATTTGGAAAAACATTATGGCTCATTATCCAATTATAAACACGAAACCCACCTTGATTTCCTTGCTTAAAACTTTGCTAAAAAATGCATCTACTCTTGCTCCTCTTGTCTCTCTTGATTCCATTTATCAAAGACAAAATTTCCATTCAATAGGAATTCAAATTGGAGAACCCATAAGATATGTTCACTAAAATTGATCCTAGAATTCTTAAACCCATACATTTCTTAAGCTTTATGAACCAAAACTCTTTCAAAAATCCAAAAGATTAAGATCAAACTTACCTTGAATCTTCACCAAATAGTGACATTGGCTCAAATGGAAGCTCTTATCTTCCTATACCTTTTTCCCTTCTTGAGCAACCTCAAATTCCCTCTTGAAAGCTAAACAAAGATGAAACCTAGCTTTTTCTTCTTTCTTTCCTCTCAAAACTGAAACTCTTTCCTTCTTCTCTCTTTTCTTCATTTCTTCTCTCCTTTTGTATCCTCAAATCACGTTTTTCTCCTTCATTTAAAAGCAAGCCAACACCTCTTCTTCCAATTATGCCATTAATGAATCTAAATTGTCCATTTTGCCTTTCCTTATAAGCTTACGGTCTTATACCCTTAAGTGATCTTCCAAAAATACCCTTGAACATTCTTACTCTTACTACTTTAATTCAACTAAACCATATAATAAAATCC